>LPNX010310349.1:273595-388476 GCA_001517045.1 Pseudotsuga menziesii | reverse complement strand
ATATATATATATATATATATATATTTGGGTGCTATAAGAACCCTGGATACTAATCCACGTGTGAAGTAGGATCTATCAACTGAAAAAATGGATTCATAGGTGGCCATTAGTTTGAGAAAACTCTCTGAAATCCTAGTAGGAGTTGAGATCTCAATTTCTTCTTCTCAAGGAGAACACATCTTAACAGAAGTCAAGAATTTATATACCTCTCCATAAATAATATAAGAGCCATAGTCCCATGAGCTACAAAAATACTCTCCTTTCTAGTTTACCAATGAAACCGAAAACTTGGAGACTACATTCGATGGATAGCGACCTGAAATTGAAGATTTCTCCACATATATGTCAATGGATCCTTCATGTACACAAGCAATTGAACATTCAGAAGAAGAGGATCAGCATGGATTGAGGAAGGAAGGTGAGTATCAGGATTTTATCGATCGTTGGTTCCAAGAGGCAATGAGGCGAAAATACCATTCCTTCGTTCAAAACCTTCTGATGTAGAAACAAGTAAGTTGGTTGGTGATCCATACTCGGGTAATCACTGCAATAACCTTCTCATATGTGGATAAAGGTGTATTTTTATATTACTTTTCACTTGGTTACATTGGAAGAGATCATATACTTGAATAAACATGTTTTCTTTCTATTTTTTTAGGATAGGAAATATGTATATAAATAAAAAGTTGCATGTTTAGCTTAAAGATTAATGCGACTTCACTTTTTGTTTTATTTTTCAATAAAATGAACTGTGAAGAAGGTACTATTAATGGCTAAACCAAAAAAAAGAAAAAATCCTTATTTATCCTCATACATGCATATTTTTGACTATTCATTATAACAATTGTTCAAGGCTAACTTGAAATATCATGGGAATTTACCATAACTTTAAGGTGTATCTAATACCTATCGATCACTTGTATGTCCTAGACTCATTATCAAATCTTGTTATTTAAGCATATTTATTAATTAGTAGCATGAGAGTAAGTGACATTTCTACCTATGGAGGAACATTATTAAACTTGTATATGAAGAGGATAGACTTAGGGACTAGAGGACAACTTTAGGTCATTATCTTTTGGCATGAACTAGAATTTCAGGCTATTATAAATAATGTTGCTCGTGGGTAAAATTTAATTGATTTATATGCTTTGTAAAACTAATATACTCTAGTACCAACTGACTTCCACAAACTTTAATATATTTTGAAATAATTTTATAGTTACGAGGAAAACCCGTGGGGTACTGAACAGGCCTACCAACAGTGGGTCCATGCTGAGTAAAATAATAAATAAGGAAGTTTAGTAAATAAAATAAAACCTATCGGGGTACTGAACAGGCTCGCTGGAAGTGGGTATATGCTTGTATGGTACCAAGGTAAACCCGTCGGGGTACTGAACAGAATCGTTAGCAGTGGCGCAATGTCAGGTAAAAGAGACATAGTAAACATATTGCTATGTATATGGATCAATCACACAAAGACCCTAAGTGAATATATGCATGATTAAGCCAATTCATCTATCATTAGAGAATAGATGTAAGTTGAAATTAGACCATATTATCTAATTTGAGCTATATCTAGGATATTACTATCCTAGAAGTGGGACCTGTAAGTGTATAAATTTAACGAACTCAAAATGTGAACTTTATCCTTATTCCTTGGATGACAATAAGTCTTTGAAAAATGAATCAAGGATGACTTGTTTCTATAGGATTTTCAGACCATCTATACTGTCATGTTTTCTATCTAGGAACACAAGGAAAATTCCCTACATAAATTTTATGGTCTTAGTGACCATGTTTGAGATATTTCTAATCTTAAAATCTATAAGTATTTCAGTCATTCTTATCACTTAACATTTATCCTTCTTTTTCAAAAAATGTCTAGTTTTATTAGAATAATAATAATGGCTTCCTGGAATTGTTTTTCGACTCTTGTTGATAATCCAAAGTGTTGGCATAAAACAATACAAGCCAGTCTCAATTTATTGATGGCCCAAGGACATGCCATATATTCAAAGATGGTAATCCTCTTATGAATAGTGTTCTGAAATTGGTATGCGAAATAATGATGGAAATTTGATCATAAGAGTGCTGGAGTGAGTTCTGGAAATTCTATCTACTTATTATACCATGATATTGTTTGTGGCCTGAAATTGATAATTATATTGTTATATGACAGGACATATTTTCTTGTGTCATTATGCATATAATAGGAGAAAACTTATATTTGGCAATCTCTGTATAATTTCATATCACTCTATTTGACTTGGATAATGACCTACATTCATTTTACAAGCATAAATATTATGATATATTATCATGGAGTTTCCATATCAATTTCAATTACTCAATGCGTATAATCATTATTCTAATAGGTATGGTTTTTTTTGTGAATTTCTCTATGTCTTTTCAATCTTCACCCTTCGTGAATTCAACTTCTTTGATTTACTTCTCATAGATACGAGTTGTATAATTTATCTAATAGGAGCCTAAGGAAGCAATTAAAAAAATAGAAAAAAAAAACTCAAAGAGCTTAGAGTAACATTGCAGAAACCAACTTCATCCCCTCTTAAGTGCAGGTGCTAAATTCAATTTTTCTATCAATTTTGCTTCTCTTACAGTGGGACCTATAGGATCCTCGATGTGGGGGACTGACGGGTCCCTATTTTTCCCATATTATATTGAATTTTAAGCTTAATTATGTATGGGAACTAGATATTTGACTAGGTTTGTGCATATCAATCATTCCTTTTGGTTCTTAATCTAACATTTTTTGGAGATTATATTATGGAGGCTTAATTATAGTAATTTTGCATTAATTTTAACCCTTTTATGAATTGAAAATCATACTCAGACTCATTACTTGGTTTATACCTTGTTGCATTGGGAAGATATGAAATTTCACAATCGAGCACTCAATCCAACACTAAATCTGACACTTATTATGGAACCTCTGCGAAAGAGGAATCATTGGTTAACATATGATTAAGCCTCCTTAGCCGAATTGAACTCATGGGTTTTAAAAATTGTTTCTCCATCATGGTGTACAACTCATGAGTTTCTACCCAAGTCATTTATTTGTCTCCAGGAATCACAGGAAAAGATCTCAGTATTTCCATCATTTTATCAGGCATCCAACATCAGGCTTAATTTTCTAGCAAATGAAGAAGCATCTTGAAAAATCGGCACATGGGTTTTGTTTAGAATTCCGCCAATTAGGTCACTTTGTAATAGTTTTCCAAGACGGTTTTTTCCGTAATTCCACCAATTAGGTCACTTTGGGAGAAATCCATGTTTTTTTAAGACGATTTTTTCTAGAAATTCGTTGTTGGCCCTTTTTTCTAAAATTGTAATTTGTTTCAACAACTCATGCATTTGGGGATTTGATTATGTCCTTTCCTCCTGAATTCTTCATGAAAAGAGGGAGAGAGTGATATTTGAAGAATCATATTTCTATTTTGTAAACTCAACTTTGTTCCATGAGAATTGAATTCTCGGGAATAAATTCTATGTAGAGTTTTTGAAACCCTCAAAGATTAACCATCCCTGTGGATCAAATATGTGTTTTCTTCTACAAATTTCATCTCATATTTTGTACAGGTATTTATTTTGATTATCAATTTGTATAATAGAATCAATTTATGTGTATAGAAACTTCAGTTTGTATATCAATTTTTTTTTGTATTTATGTGTAATGTTTGTCAAAATTTGTGTGAAATTTAGCGTAGAAACTAATCATAGAAGTTGTGTAAAACGTTTGCTCTATTATGTATGTAAAAATAACTCCAAAGAATCAATTTCAAACTGCGTGAATTGCATTTTGACAGCAAACGTTTTGACTTTGTGAAATCTTGATTTGTGTATGCTGTAATCTCTTATCAATCCCTATATTAGAGTAATCTTATATCCATACTCTATTTCTGAAGATGTGATCTTGACCTTTTCAAGCATATAGATTGATATTTCTTTCAATTTCCCAACACTGGAGTAGCTTGGAGTAGTTTCACAACAATATTTGAGCCCAAAAATATGACGACATCTGATGGAAAGTAATTTTTTGTTGGATTGCAATGATGAAAAGTATTGTTTTGTCCAATTTGTTTTTGTCATCTTAAAGCATCGTCGGTTTTTTGACCTTCATGGTCGTCATTTCTTCGACCAGGCTTATCGTCGGTTAAGCGACGAAAGGTTGTTTGATTTGTGATGAGGTCATACTATTTTTTTACAATAGTATAAAGGATTATTTGCAACGGTAAGTAGGTTCATATCATTGGATATTCGACGGCAGTAAAATTTGAAAATATATAAATTACAAAATATTCCGACATGTTTTCTATATAAGGGATGGATGGTTTGTGGAAATTATTTATTCCTCGATGGACGGTTTGAGGAATTGTTTTTTTCTTCGATGGCCAATTTGCGGAATTATTTTTTTCTTCAACAGATAGTTTGCGGAATTTTTTTTATTCTTCGAAAAACCACCGTTTGTGAAAATAGTGATGTGTGGACCTTGATTTTTTAAGATTGTCGATAGTATTCATTCACGAAGTTTGTGACAAAATGTCAAATAGCAATATTCCTAATCCAAACGAACAAAATCAACAATTTCTTTCTAGACTATGGGATGCAACAAAAATAAGGGGTGATGGGAAATGTTATTGTCCATGTAGTCAATGCAGGAGATTTAAGAGGAGAAGAATATTGATCACAACAACCACAAAACATTGTAGGGAACATGGAAACGCTGAGGGGGGGGGGGATGAATATCGTTCATTTGTAAGTTTACCATTATAAAGTTTTTATATTTTTTGCTTTGGTAAATGTATGTATTATTTTAATATTTCCTATATTAACTCATATCTATTGATGTGTTCATGTATTTATAAAGGAAATAAATCCTATGACATATCGTTAAGAGGAAGTGATTTCAGAACAAGACTGGAGGAACATGAAGCGCCTATGCTTAATGGAGAACAAGTGAATCATCATATTGAAGAAGATGATGATACTAATGACGTAGTTGAAGATGATGGTACAAATACATTGATCCATGATTCATTTAATGTTAGAATGGATGATGATGATGACAATGATAATGGAAATATTGATGAATTTGATGATGTTCACTATATACCTCTTCTTGAGAAGGCATACGAACCCCTTTATGAAGACTCCAAAACAAATATTCTCTATGTTATATTGTTGATAATGAGCTTGAAGGTTATGAATGGTGTTTCAAACATATCAATCACACAGATGTTAAGGAATGTAAAATAATCCATCACATATATACGATCATGATAAAGTTTATCTTTATTCCTCTAATAATTGTATTGTTAATTCATAACTCAAATTAATACGAATGAAATGTGTTTCGTTAATAATATTTATATATTACATTAACTCTATTTTTATTTTTATTTGATGTATCTTGATAGCTGAATTTTTGTTACCACCATAAAATATTTCACCTCGCACATATCGATATTTATCTTCCATCATGAAAGATATTGGATTGCATTATGAAGCAATTCATGCATGTCCCAATGACCATGTTATATATTATAATCAACATGAATTTGCAACAGAATGTCTGGAATTTCATATAAGTAGATATCGAATAGATCAAGTAACAAAAAGGTGCCTCACAAGGTTCTTCATTATATTCCCATCATTCCATGTTTGCAACAACAATTCAGGTGCAATAACATGGCACAATTTATGGATTACCATGCCAAGAACATAAGTCAAGATGATGTTATTCAAATGCCTGCAGATGTTTCGGCATTTAGAAATATGGAGAAAAAGTATCCTCACTTTAAAGAAGAACCCAGTAATCTTAGTATTTTTTTGGCAGTAGATGGCGTTAATCCATTTGCACAAATGGGATCCATTTACGCGGTGTGGCCTATTTTTGTTATCAACAATAACATTCCTCCATGGTTTTCAATAAAGAGGGAGCACATAATGCTGTCGATGATTATTCCAGGTATATTGTGTCTACAAGTGTTTTATTTTTAATGTAGTTGTGGCATCTCATTTGTCGTATTTTGTTTCCTAATGTCATATATATATTTTTTATTTTACTCTTGTGCATGGTTTATATATATATTAATGGTTCTCATAATTATATATTCTCTATGTACTTCAAATCAATCAGGTAAGTTCCAAGTCAAAGATATGAATGTATATATCGAACCTCTTATAGACAAGCTACTGAAGTTATGGAATGGCATCATTATGTATGACGTATCTATACCAATACAACAAAGGAAATTTCAATTCCATGCAATAGTTGTATGAACAATACATGACACCCCAGGGTTAACACATTTTTGTGGTTTGTATTTTTAAGTTCCACTTTAATTGCATTTAATTATATGAAGTAGTTAATATAGTTTATATATAATTATTATTGACATAGATATTCCATATCTATATATTGTAGGTCTTCAGACAAAGGGAAAATTTGCATGTCCAGTTTGTGGTCCTAAGACCAAATCTCGTCGCTCAAAAAGCTTAACAAAGGAGGTGTTTGATGAGTATAGTAACTTCCTCTCTAAGAATCATAGGTATAGAACAACTGGAAAAAAAAATTTCAATGGGAAGCAAGAGACTGCACATTAAAACCACGGAGAATGACACCTCACCTTTGGAAGATGCAATATAATAGAAATCGTCAAGATGGTACATATGGATCATCGTATATGAATTGTTAAGTATTTTTTTTTATTGTGTGTTGTTTACAGTAGTGGCCATAATTGATTTTTGTATGGATTGAATGATGCAAACAATCGGGTCATGGAATATCATGGGAAGGTGTGGCTTCATTGGAAATTCAACCATTTATTTATTGAATTGGATTTTTGTAATTTATTTGTAAACTAATATTCATGATGTCCGTCGTGATCATGAAGGCATTAATGGGCTTCCACGAGGAATGAAAAGTTATCCTATACAATTCAACAGGTTTCCCTACTATGAGCACCTGCAAATTGCTCATTTGTTTGATACAATGCATATTGGAAAGAATGTGACTGAAACATTATGGCGACTATTGGAGCTAAGGAGAGAGAAAGATAAAATTGTGAAAGTTTGCAAAGACATTCAAGAATGCAACCATGCAATGAAAGACATCAATAAATTTCATAGCAATGGATACCAAATTAATATAAACTCAATTCCATGGATGTTTATGGAGAAACAAAGTAATGTTGTAAAAGAAGTAATGCAGATAATTAAATTTCCCACTGGATTTTGTGCGAACTTGAAGAATATCATAACAAATAAAGGTGATTTTGCGGGGGTCAAAACGCATGATTGGCACATCTTCATGAAGGTAATTATTATTTTTATCTCCATATAATTTTTTTTTTAAATTTTATTGCATAAATTTGTTATTTTGTTTGTCTACTCTTTGTTTAAAAAATGAAGTGGTTTGTATATTGATAGTATGTTCTACCTCTCTCTCTCCCGGACAACTTAGACAACAATGTCAAATAAGTTATATATAATCTTGGGAAATACATGAGGTAACTAGCGATTATTTGCATGTGCTTAGTGTTTCTTTAATTATTTGTATAATTTATATTTGTTTTTTGTGCACTAATTCATGTTATGTAATTTAATTTTTTGTTTTGTTAAATATCGTTATTTTTTTTCATCACTTGTAGATGGTTGTGATCTAAAGAAATTCATAAAGAAGATATAAAGTATTGAAGGAGAGAAATTCCTTGTCTCATGTGTGAAATGCAGAAGCATCTACCTTCAACATTTTTTAATGCATAGGAACACTACTTGATACACCAAGTTGAGGAGATTGAATTGTGTGGACCTATGCACTCAAGGTCCATGTGGATGGTTGAGAGGCACTTGAAATATATGAAGGGTTTGGTGAGACAAGGAGTACATGCTGATGGTTCTATGATGGAAGGATATATGGTATACCAAATTGTTTTATATGTTAGTGAATATCTTCCTAATTTAGCGTCAAAGCTCAATTTACATCACATTTGTGATCTAGACTCCAATAACAATTTTGAAGGGGAGTACATGAAGGGGAAAGGTAGATCGAGGAAGGTGAAAGGCAATTATTAGCTAGTGGATGTTAATTAATATAATACATTTGAATTTTGACTAATATGTATATATATCATACATATTCTAATTGCATATTCAATTTATTGCATCAATTAAGAGCATATACTTTGTTCAGAAATTTTACATTTGTCTTGAATTTTAATGTTTATTGTCATCAAGCTGTTGGTCGAGAGTGGGATGCAATTCATTTATACATCACAAACAATCTTGATTGGATGAAGGTATGGATTGAATGATGCAAACAATCGGGTCATGGAATATCATGGGAAGGTGTGGCTTCATTGGTAAAAGTAGCACACCGCAATGGAGATACAAATATTACACAAAGGGAAATCAATTAAGCATATGGTTTAAAAGATAAGCATGCGAGCATATATATCAATAACTCTAATTCTTTTTTTTTGCAACTTACATTTTGATGTACATGTTGTTCTTTTCCATGTATGGTTGCGTAAACATGCACTTAATCATAATATTGAATCATTATGTAATATTTTCATGTATTTCTTGTTGTAGGTAAAACACCATAAGGCTATGGTCTGCAATGGTTGTAGATATCGCATCAAAAAATTGGATGAAACAAAGAAAACATCAGATTGTGGGATATCTGCAGTATTTGAGGTGACCAATGTTTCATCTAGAAGTGACAGACATCCAAAACTCTTAGAAAATCGATACTATGGGTATCTAGAAGATATTCTTTGTCGTGAATTTAAATCCTTCAAGGTAGTTCTATTCCTTGTCAAATGGTACAGTTTACGATTGAATCAATATGATCCCAATAGAACTATCATTGAACGTGATAATGTATTTACCATGGTAAATACAAGGTTGTTTGAGCCAAGAACAAAACCCTATGTTCTTCCAAGCTAATGTGAATAGGTATTTTACTCGGAGGTTCCAGGTAAAGCAGGCTGGTCATTTGTTGTGAGTCATGATCCAAGGGGAATGTCGGTAAAGTATAACCTAGAGGAAGGTAATGAAGAGGGTACTCTAGAAGAAGAAGACGATGATGAAGAGCATGATCAACATGAGTTATATGATCATGATGATCCAGAAGAAGATGTCAAAGATTTAATTGAATCAGATGATGTAGCAGACAATTCCCATGAATATTATATCAATGATGACATGATGATCGTAACTCACTTAGATGACAATGATGATATGGCCAATCCTTACAATGTTGACTCTGGATATGATGATGCAAATGATGAATTCGACGATGACTTGGATGAAGAAGATGCTGAAGTTTATTGAAGGGTAACTATTTAATTATAAATATTATTTTATCTTATTTGTTTTAAAAATAGTCACTGACATTAATGAGATCATATATTTACATATAGGAGAAACGATGAGGCTAAAATAATCCATGACAAGTATCCAAATATTTGAATATTATTATATAATTTGATTTGCAAAATCAATTAATTTCATCAAATTGAAGATATAAATATATGATTCATTTGATTGTAGTTGAATAGATCATGATCATTTTGGATTTGTAGATATACGATTCCAACATATTTTATAGTGGGGCAGTTTGTACATATGATATGCAAGAGAGTAAATGTAGGAGCATAGAAAACAATATTTATTTTTGTGAACAATGTGCTTCCACCTACTGGTAAGTTAAATCTTATCAATTTTAATTTGATGTTCAATGTCTTTGTAGTTAATATTGTTTGGAATTTTCTTTTTCAATACTTAAGTCCACCACCACCACCACCACCACCATCATCATCATCATGTGCTATGTGGGACCAATGGTGAATTTTTGTATGTATGTGTCGGCTTGGTGTGAAATTTGGCATGGTTAGACTAGACACATGCATTGAGGGTGTGGGAGGGTTTTGAGACTCAAACATCATCATCATCATTGTCGTCATCAAAATCATCATCAACATCATCAACATCATCATCATCAACATCATCATCATCATTATCATGATCATCATCCTCATCATCGTCGTCATCCTCATCAACATCATCAGCATCATCATCATCATCATCATCCTCATCATCATCTTCATGATTTCATATGAGATCAACAAGGTGATCACCAACTTCATTAGGATGATATTAATGAACTAATTCATCATCATCCTCAACATCATAATATCTATGAACTAATTCATCACCATATTCATTGTCAAACATGCCCATCACTAACAAATCGAGCAACAAAAACCATTACTATAGATTAATTAATGTGCTACTTAGGGCCAACGATGAAATTTTTATGTATGTGCGGGGATGGTGTGAAATTTTGCATGGTTAGACTAGACACATGCATTGACGATGTGGGAGGGTTTCCAGAATCAAACATCATCCATCATCATCATCATCAACATCAACATCATCATCACCATCATCATCATCATCATCATCATCATCATCATCATCATTGTCATCAACAACATCATCAACATCATCATCATCATCATCATCATCTTCATCATTTTTTGGGATCAACATGGTCATCACCATCTTCATCATCATCATCATATTCTTCATCATCATCAACATAATCAACATCATCATCAACATCATCATCATCAACATAATCATCATCATCAACAACATATCAACATCATCATCAACATAATCAACATCATCATCAACATCATCATCATCAACATCATCATCATCATCATCATCATCATCAACATCATCGTCATTAACATCATCATCATCATCATCATCTCATCATCATCATCATCATCATCATCATCAACATCGTCGTCATCATCCTCATCGTCATCAACAACATCATCGTCGTCGTCGTCGTCATCGTCAAAAACTTCATCATTTCATATGATATCAGCATGGTCATCACCATCTTCATCATCATCATCGTAATCATTATTGTTGTCATCATCATCATCAACATCAACATCATCAACATCATCATCAACATCATCGACATCATCATCAACATCATCGTCATCATCATCATCATCATCATCATAATAATATTCATGAACTAATTCATCATCATCTTCATTGTCAAACATTTCCATCACTAACAAATCAAGCAACAAAAACCATACCTATAGATTAATTAATGTGCTACGTGGGGCCAACGATGAAATTTTTATGTATGTGTTGGGATGGTGTGAAATTTGGCATGGTTAGACTAGACACATGCATTGACAGTGTGGGAGGGTTTTCAGACTCAAACATCATCCATCATAATCACCATCATCATCATCGTTTTCATCGTCGTCATCAACAACATCATCAGCGTCATCATCATCATCGTCGTCATCTTCATCATTTCATATGAGATCAACACGGTGATCACCATCTTCATCATCATCATCATCATCATCATCATCATTTCATATGAGATCAACATGGTGATCACATATATGTTTCTTGTTATTTTTTCTTAAAATAATTAAGTTTTATGAATTGCTTTGCACTTTAGTTTTATATGCAATTTCTTCTTCTGGTTTTTTAAAACCATGGATTTAAAAAGAAAATAATAAAACAAAAAGTTGGAAATAAGAAAGCCTATTTTTCATAATTTGTATGGCCATACATATAATAAAAAATACTAAGAGATTTTTAGAATAGTGTGACAAAGAGATGCTATATTTAAAATATGTTTTTTGACTTCACATAAAGAAGAACATTGTTTATAACAATATTTGTATAAATATATTTGTTTATATGGAAGTGCTTTGTGTTTGATAGAACCTTATTTAATAAGAAAGCAAAATATTCTTGGATCTGAAATTATTGAAGTTTGGTCAATTTTTGGCTAATGTCATTGTGGTATTGTTAAAATATTTTTATCAAAAAAGATTTGTTGCTATAGCTAATTACAAATTATGTATGTAAAAGTATGTTGTGTTTTTTTTGGCATTATGCATCGTTGTCATCGTCGTCATCAACAACATCATCAGCGTCATCATCATCATCATCATCATCTTCATCATTTCATATGAGATCAACACGGTGATCACCATCATCATCATCATCATCATCATCTTCATCATTTCATATGAGATCAACATGGTGATCACATATATGTTTCTTGTTATTTTTTCTTAAAATCATTAAGTTTTATGAATTGCTTTGCACTTTAGTTTTATATGCAATTTCTTCTTCTGGTTTTTTAAAACCATGGATTTAAAAAGAAAATAATAAAACAAAAAGTTGGAAATAAGAAAGCCTATTTTTCATAATTTGCATGGCCATACATATAATAAAAAATACTAAGAGATTTTTAGAATAGTGTGACAAAGAGATGCTATATTTAAAATATGTTTTTTGACTTCACATAAAGAAGAACAATGTTTATAACCATATTTGTATAAATATATTTGTTTATATGGAAGTGCTTTGTGTTTGATAGAACCTTATTTAATAAGAAAGCAAAATATTCTTGGATCTGAAATTATTGAAGTTTAGTAAATTTTTGGCTAATGTCATTGTGGTATTGTTAAAATATTTTTATCAAAAAAGATTTGTTGCTATAGCTAATTACAAATTATACATTTGTTTTTTGTATTATATTTTTTTATGTGCATTTTTAAATTATGTTTGTAAAAGTATGTTGTGTTTTTTTTGGCATTATGCATAAACGGAACTAGTTCTTATTATTTATATTTATCAATGTATAGTCTATTTTATTTTCATGTGTTGTATAATTACTTATGTGGCACTAAATATTAATAAAATTAATACAAATTTATATTAGTTAATTAAAAAAAAGACAAATAAAAACGGTTGAAATTTTATTTATTATTTTTAAAATTATTTTTTACAATTAAACATAAACCCAGATCAAATTAATTACTTTAATTATTGTAGTTAATTATTAGATAAAAATATATTTTTTTAAAATTCAAAAAAATATTTTTAAATATTTAATTTAATATTTTAATTTTACAAAACCTTATAAAATTTATATCATACTTAAAAATTATTTTGTTTTAACTAAACTTCAAACTAATATATTTTTTTAATTTTTTAAATATTTATTTTAATATTTAAATTTTACAAAACCTTTATAAAATTTATATCATACTTAAAAGTTATTTTGTTTTAATTAAACTTCAAACTAATAATGAAGAAGGGCACATACTTATAATATATTTTAAAGAAAGGGAACATATTTATAATATATTTTAAACAAGGGGCACATATTTATAATATATTTTAAAGAAGGGGCACATATTTATAATATATTTTAAACAAGGGGCACATATTTATAATAAATTTTGAACAAGGGCACATATTTATAATATATTTTAAAAACATTTATATGATATTTAAAATTATCAAAACTTTAATTAAAGCATATATTTATAATATATTTTAAAAACTTTAAGTATATATTTGAAGAAGGGGCACATATTTATAATATATTTTAAAAATATTTATATGATAATTAAAATTAGCTAAACTTTAATCAAATCCTATATTTATAAAAATAATTTAAAAACTTTAAGTATATATTTTATAAACCTTAAGTATCCAATATGAAATCAACAAAAACAAAAGGAACCGTGACCTACATAGCCCTTAGAAAAATTCAAAATCTTATTTTTACCCTTCTAATTAAGAAGGACACAATTTATAACAACATTTCAAAAGAAGGGTTATATTTTAAATTACCCATTAATATAAATTTCATAGTGTGTTTAACTTCATAAGCTATAAATTTTTGTGATACCATTAAAATCCTCTGACACAAATAAAAAACGCCTTATGAGCCTGCATGAACCATTGACCTTCAAAAATTTGGCTCACTATCTAAAATATTGAAATTTGGAAATGTCATAATTCATAAGTCTTAGGAATTTAGGTCGCCATGCAAATGAAGGTTGGTTTGCAGTGATTAGATCAAAATGAAAAAAAATTGTATTAGGTATCCAAAAAGAGTTGTATTAGCTATACATGAAATTATATAATATTTTCCTTATTTGTGTGTATGTAGTTATTTATCCTAAACGAGATAATACGTTGAATATGATCAAATCGCCAATTTCTCCATTGGACTCCTGGTTTACCTAGTACTGGAGGGCTTCTGTTGTTATATACGTAATTTCTCCATAAATTGTTATATACGTAATTTCATCACCATCTTCATCATAATCATCATCATCATCATCATCATCATCATCATCATCATCATCATCATCATCATCAATATCAAAATCATCAACATCATCATCAACATCATCAACATCATCATCAACATCATCATCATCAACATCATCATCATCATCATCATCATCATCATCATCATCGTCGTCGTCATATCATCATCATCATCATCATCGTCATACGCATCATCGCCATCATCATCATCATTTATGTCGTCATCCTCATCAACATCATCAACATAATTATCGTCATCATCATCAACAACAACAACAACATCATCATCATCATCGTCGTCATCATCATCATCATCATCATCATCATCAACATAAAAATCATCAACATCATCATCAACATCATCAACATCATCATCAACATCATCATCATCAACATCATCATCATCATCATCATCATCATCATCGTCATATCATCATCATCATCGTCGTCGTCATACGCATCATCGCCATCATCATCATCATCATCATCATTTTTGTCGTCATCCTCATCAACATCATCAACATCATTATCGTCATCATCATCAACAACAACATCATCATCATCATCATCATCATCATCATCATCATCAGCATCATCATCATCATCATCATCATCATCATCATCATCATCATCATCAAGATCATCCTCATCATCATACATTCGTGAACTAATTCATCTTCATCTTCATTGTCAAACATGTTCGTCACTAACAAATCGAGCAACAAAAACCATACCTATAGATTAATTAATGTGCTACGTGGGGCCAACGATGAAATTTTTTATGTATGTGCCAGGATGGTGTGAATTTTGGCATGGTTAGACTAGACACATGCATTGACGGTGTGGGAGGGTTTCTAGACTCAAACATCATCCATCATCATCATCGCTGTCGTCGTCTTCATCATCAACGTCGTCGTCGTCGTCTTCATCAACAACATCATCAACATCGTCGTCATCATCATCATCATCGTTGTCGTCATCGTCGTCGTCGTCATCATCATCATCATCAACATCAACATCATCAACATCATCATCAACATCATCAACATCATCATCATCATCATCGTCTTCGTCGTCATCCTCATCATCGTCATCATCATCCTCATCATCATAATATTCGTGAACTAATTCATCATCATCTTCATTGTCAAACATGTTCGTCACTAACAAATCGAGCAACAAAAATCATACCTATAGATTAATTAATGTGCTACGTGGGGCCAATGATGAAATTTTTTATGTATGTGCCGGGATGGTCTGAAATTTGGCATGGTTAGACTAGACACATGCATTGACAGTCTAGTTAAGTAAAATTCATAGACTCAATTCTAGTTAAATAAATTTTTGAATACCTGGTTTAAATGCCCAACTATATTAGTAACAAAAATATGAGTGTTTTCTAATGAGATTCAAATTTTGGTGTTTGGGAAGGGAGAAGTGAAGTAAGGACTTCTTCTTCTGACCTATATTCTTAAAGGATGGTACTTAATTAAGCATATGTAGGTCATAATGTTTGTCCCATGGGAAAGTCAGTAAAATTTATAATTGTGTCAACATGATGGTTTTGATTAACATAGGAACAAAATGTACATATTAGTAGGGGAATGCACCTCAATATCATGAAAGTGAGTACAATGATGTGATGATTCTGGAAGTTGATCATATGTCATACGTTGATAGGTGACAACACCCTACAATTTTTCCATGTCATAACATTCATGTCACACATGGAGTTCAGTTATTCACCTTTGCATGTTTTGTATCAAAGGTAACATATGGAAACCATTGATTTACTTCATCTACACTGAAGCTTTCAAATGCTGCTATAACAATTACACAAATAGTCATTTTTATACAATCTAACTAGGTTCTTAGCTAAACAGGAGACATGGAGACTTCAATATTCTATACTTTCCATGAACAACTCATAATTGAACTAGTTGCATTCAATAATTCCATAAATTTTTCAAGTGTTTAAAGTATTTACCAATTCCTTGTTACATAGATGTTCTAAACTATGAACTCCAATTTAAATTGTCAGGATGAATAAATATTGACCCAAGGTAAAGGTCATTGTACCCATAAGATCATTGAATGGAATTCATATACAATTCAATGAGCATGGCTTGTCTTGTTTCCAACAATTGAACTTTTGAAATAATTTTGGCTTGTCTTTTCAAATAATTCGCGGCTTAGGTTTATCATTTCGACAATTTGGACTAGCTCACGGTTGACATTTGATTCACAACCTAGGGTTATCATTTCGACGGTTTGGAATGGATCACAGTTGACATTTTCATTCACATCTCAGGGTTATCATTTCGACGATTTGGACTAGCTCATGGTTGAAATTCCGATTTGCAGCTCATGGTTCTCATTTCGACAATTTGGAGCTCACGGTTCACATTTCGATTTTCAGCTCAGGGTTCTTATCATTTCAATTTGCAGCTCAGGTTCTCATTTTGATTTGGAGATCACACACGCCATTACTTGAACATGGTTAAAATTGGAGGAAACATTCAGGGTTCTCATTTTGATTTGGAACTGAGGGTTCTCCTTTCAATTTGGAGCTCATGCGTGCCATTACTTGAACACGGTTCAAATTGATAGGTGACGGTTTTGTATCCAAGCGGTAATATTGAAGAAAGGAAAAGTATTTCTCATGGCTCAATGGGTAAGCATCACCTCCTTATACACAATATGAACCAATCTTGGAATCTTAGGTTGACTCACGATGGGGTTTGGAGTCAATTGTTTGTGTTGGATGCTTCCCATTCCACCAATTTACGGTGAAACCCTTGGAAGATTTCCCATTTTGAGGCATCAATGTATTTAGAAATTTATCTTTTTTTAGGCCTTTGTTTCATAGAGATATATTGTTTGTGGACTAGCAATAAATCACTTTAACAGCCCTAAAGCATGACTAATAAGTAGATTTAGGGAATTTACTGTGTACAATATAAGTAAAAATGCATTCATAACCCTAGATATAGAGAACACTCAATATATTTGTGTTGAACCATGGATTTTATGAAGAAATTTTGGTTTGTAATGTTTAGATTTGTATCAATGGATGAAGAAACAACACCATCAAGGAATTTTTGGGCATGTTGTGATAGTATATTTTATCCCCTGGGCATCTTCTGAACTATAAGAAACCTAGGAATTTTTGTATGTATGATTAAGGGGCTTGCAATAAGGGGAATCCAACACCTTTGCTACCTCATGTATATCAAAAACAGGAGGTGTTATAAAATTCATTTGGAAAGTATAAAAATATAAAGATAAACACAAGTGTCAGTGGATGCTAGATGGATACGCTGTCCTCCTTTAGGTTTGTTTGTCACTTGCAATCACTCTGGCAGCAAGGCTCTTCACTCAAATTGACTGGAAAAATGAAAAAAATCATTGTTTAAAACTTTTAAAGGATATTTATCTATTTCCTGGGCGAGTACAAGTTCAAACCCCTAGTTAAATAAGGGATCACAATTTTGACTCATGTTTCTTGATTCAAGCTCTGTCAACTGCAATTTTGACTCAATCAATCCACAAAAACTCTTATGGGGCCAATCCAAGTCAAACTTGGGATTAGGCGAGTTTGACTCTCAATCCCTATGACATTGATATAAGCTCTATGTTCCATTAGATATATATAGGAGTACAAAATTGTGGTGGGTTGAGGCAGATGGAGACTTAGGTGTAGGTAGATAAATTGTTCGGTGAGTTATCATCTTTAACCAAATCACCTTTACAATGATATACGTGAAATGTAAAATAAAACATTAGAAATATATCACAAGTTTTCCATTTTGACTTTGTCCACTAGTATTGACGATTAAGTCTCATTATTTCATCCCTGCTAAAGAGGAAATTATCCTCAATTTGTGTTGACAATACACCCTAGGACATAATAGTGTGTGTTCACTAGTACAAAATGAGGAATTAGCTACTAGGTGACTAAAAATTCTAGTCACCACAGGTTTTTCAAGTGATTTACTACTAAATATGAGCAATTTTGATTGACCCAACTATAAACGACTAATTTAGTCACCAGTTAAAAAAATATGACTAGATAATAAGTGACAGAGTTAAAATGACTAACATAAATGACTAATTTAGTCACGGCATAAAAAATGACTAGCTAGAAGAATATGAGTTAGTCATTTTTAATTGTGTCTTGTAAAATTGCAAGTTTGACAATGAAGTGTAAATCTTGTAAATTGTCCTCCTTCTATTAGTAATATTGGTGCTATGCACCTCGATCTTCAGAGATCCAACAAAGCAATTACATGAATTTTATCTTGACCATCTATATCCCTGTTGCACCATTGAAGCAAAGCTGGTTAAGCGCATGCCAAAGGAAAATTAGGTTCCTACGTCAATTACAAATTAGGTAATAGAACGAGTACCATATCGATACCTAGCTAGAAGCATCATAGCTAGTTGTTGATCCTTCGACAATGTAAGAGTCCCTTCAAGTCCCATATGTCTGAAGTGATTTTCTAACTTCAATATAATTTTTTTCATGATTTGCGACCATCAAACGTCTAGCTGCACCAGTCGACGTAGCTTCACTAGGATGAGTTCCTTTAAAGTATCCCTGCTAGCAAGAATGAAATTCACAACTACATTTTTTAGGAATGTATCCAAGTAGTCCTTTCTATCGTCATCCTTCTTATTTTTAAGCCTTGAAAACAAATGATCACCCAATGACCCATGGGTATGTTTGAAGTAGATGATATTTTCCATGAACTAATCCTTATAATAAAAATATTCTTCCAATAAAAATCAGTCAAGTCTTTTGGCCACAGCAACATTTTCCATCCTCCTGTTGCGTTAGGTAGGAGCCAAGGGGCTCAGTTCAATATCCACCAATTTGTTATTTGTAATGTATTGTTGAAACCAAGGGGCCATATGTTTAGTCCTAGATTTGGAGCCCCATGATTGCTTAAGTAGTGGTGGTAAATTTGAGGTTCCCCGCTAGAATTTCGAGGGAAGAACAACCAAGGACTAGACCACACCTTTCAATAGCCTCCTAGAAGTCCAGTTGATCAACATAAATTCCACAATAGTTAATAATGTGTAGGGGTATATCCAAAACCCTACAAAACATTTCAATAAGATACCCCCACAAATACGAAATGGATTAAGTCTAATACAAGCAAGGTTCCAAGCAAAAAGAAGGACTCCTGAAAGGCATGTAGCATCAACCAAACAAAAATCCCAGGTCAGGAGAATAATCCAGAGAAACTCCCTTGCTTTCAAACCAGAGACCATCATTTCCTAAAATAATAGGACATCCAAACAAACCAAATGTAATAATCTCTTGAGGGCTGCAATCTTCGGGGTACCCCCCACCCCTCTAACATTTAAGGACAATATCATCATTAGGTAACAACCTTTATGGTCGAATCTACTCTAAAAGGTCCGAAAACATATAATAGTGCATCCTATGAATCCAAAATCTCATTAACAATTTCCTTGATTGTTGTCAACTCGTTTCCCCACATTGGATGATCCGAGTGGACTTTCCTCCTTCTCTTGCCATTGTTCTTCCTGATGGTTAAATTTAGATTATTGGAGACTAATGGGTACTCTAGGTCAGCATCTGACTTGGAGAAAACCAGGATAGGATCCTATAAGAAACTCCCCTAGGAAAATGGGAGGGAAGAATCAAATCATTGGAAGCCATGCCCACCACCACCACTACCACATAGAAAAAATGTAAGTATGACCCTCCTCACCTTAAAAAGTGGTGTCAAATAAGCATGGGGTGACCTTGGGGAGTTGACATCTCTTATTTGAACTGATATAAATTACTCTTTTTGTCCTTACCCACCAAGGATATGTCTTCCAACCCTATTTTTTTTTTAAATAATTTTCAATCAAATTAAATATAAATAAGCATGGGGTGACCTTGGGGAGTTGATATCTCTTATTCGAACCGATATAAATTACACTTTTTTTCCTTACCCACCAAGGATATGTCTTCCAGCCCTATTTTTTTTATAAATAATTTTCAATCAAAATAAGTATAACATCTTGCGCACGAATGATACAATGAAACCGTAAGGCAGTCTTGACATCAAGTTCATTTTCATTCCACAGGCTTCAAAGGCTAAGAAAAGGGTATTGTCCTTCGCCTAAAGAGGAAAAATGGTAGAGGAACAACAAAATAGGGCAGGAGAACGGAATCGTAAGGCCATCTTGGCATCAAGTTCATTTTCCTTCCACAGGTTGCAAAGGCTAAGAAATTTAGTATTGTCTTTCACATGAAGAGGAAAAATGGCAGAGGAACAACAACAACGGGGCATGAGTACGGACAACAAAAACGATGGGCCAACGATGCAGGGACCTATTGTTGTAAGCTTCCCAAGGGCTCATCCCCAACTCCCACCTCTCAAATTAGAGGTCAAAGATGCTCGAGAAGGAATGGAACCTCACAATATGTCATAGGTGGGTTCTTTATATTCTCATACAATAATAAAATGTTTTGTAATTGTTTTCTGCTTGCAAACGAAGTTTTATCAATGGTTGCTTGTAGAATGGTTAAATTCAATTTTAATCAAGTTCTTATGTTCACTAGGATTGGTGGATAGGTATGATGATTTACAATGTTATCATTGAAGGTCTAGTTTATTAAGAGACTAAGGGAAATTTATATAAGTCATTCAACTATGTGTTTCAGAGGGTTAGTATTTGAATCATTTGGAACATTTCCCTGAATGATTTCAGTGCTAGCATTCTTATTGTAGCAATGGTTGGTGCTAAAATCTGTGTCAAATTATGATATCTGTTTTTGGATTGCACCATGTAGAAATTAGAATACCCAATGTTTTCGAATGGACACTCCACCAATATTCAGGGATGCTAACTTGAAAACTGCTTTTAGTGGCTTGTGTGGATTCATACATGTGCAATCACTGCTAACTCAGAATTATATAATACGTCATGTGAATGTGATACTCTTAGAACAAGTTAAGAGTTGTTTTATTTATTGTTGCATATTTTTATAGTTTGCTTGGGTGTGTAGAGCTCTAGGAGTTACAGTTGTTGAAAAGATGTGCAGAATTGAAGATAAGTCTACTTCTGTAAGTCGATGTCTGTACCTCTGTATTTATGAAAATACTAGCGAGTCTTCGAAACATACAAAAGTGAACCGATGAGCTTATACTATTCACGCCCCTCTTTTGAGTGACTTTGTTGCATCCTTTTCGGGAGGGTAATTTGGAGAGTAACATGGGTCACTGGCTTGATGGGACTGTTATGAACAAAATCGTAAATGAATAAAATGTGGTGATTGAAAAATCTTTAGATTCTGGTGTGGACCTCTCTAATCTCAATGTGAATGTGGGTGTCTAATAAGCATTGAGTTTGTTGGAGCACTGAACTTCACCAGTTCACTATTAAATAAATTTTCATTAAACAAAGACACCTAATCCAAAATATTCTCTTAAAGTCACTAAAGGCTAATTTAGATTATTAATAGAAACAAAAGATTCTGACCATGTCATTTTAAAGCCTAAGTACAAAATAATAAAAAACAAGATTGACAACTCATAACCTTGATAGGAATTTTAAAAAGAACAAAATCCCAACCATCAACCAAATCAATTACTAGAATGGGGAACATGTGGCATCAAATTAACCAAATAAAAAGGGGATTACATGATAGAGCCCAAAGGAAGCTATGCAATCAAGTACTATCACGGGAGGCTCTGAGAAACATCCCCCAAGACTTCTTGGCCAGGGAGGCTAACTTTTAACTCTAATTTTCTCCAAGATCACACCTAATAAGATATTAAGTTTAGATGAATATTTTGGGTGTCGATACAATCTTTTATCGATTTTTTATAGTAAATTGTTGATTTACTTGATATTGGAATACCTCATTGTGTTTAGAAAAAATACTTGACATAATAGGCAATCAATAAATGGTTTACGTTACTGAGAAATTGATAACGTTTATCTTTGAAGTGATTATGTTTAGGATTTTCTTTCCTTGTTGAATGAATCTTTGTTATACAATGATATCTTCTTTGTAAAGCACTCTACTTGTTTCACTACTTATTAGCTTACCCAACATTTGGAAAGTGGTACAACCTACAAGGTATTGTAGATTACTCCCCTATGAATCCTCAAATTCATTAAAAAATATAAAGGTTTTGTCAATTGGAAGGGAAGGAAAACATTTATTGTCCATATTTTTGTTCAAACTTTCAATTCATGGTAAGAACAAGTGTAAACTAAAACTTTAGATGGCTATAAACTTAAAGATCTCTCAAGACCACTCTGGGTATGCCAGAGGCCTAGATCTACAACCAGATAGGTAACTGAAAACTTTAATAGTGAGTAAAATAAGAATCTACTACACTCAAACCATTTGTTTTTCTTTATTAACTGTAAATAAAACTATACAATAGCAATCACTACAAACTCTTGTTTTGTATGTCCTATGACAAACTCTGCCTACTTATATAGAGAAGTAGGACAGGGTTTCTATTTATAATGCACAAGATCTCAACGCTAGGTGCTTAGAATGGAGCTCTCAGCCTGCATGCATGCATGCATTGGGTTCCTTAGAATCTGCACCTTAATTGGAGAAGGTCAAACCATTCAAAGTGTCTGCCTTATGTATTTGGGATCAAATCTCCCTTATAAAACTAGAAATACACTTAATTAAAGCACTTTTCCTAAAACTGGAAAGTAAAACTCAAAACAGAAAAGCAACTTGTAAATCTGAACTGAACCTAATCTACTAATTCTGGACAACAACCTAAAATGTAAAAGACTGAGGTTGGGCATGCATGTTCCCTATAAATCCAATAATTTCTCCGCCATCATCTAATCACTGTTGCACCCTCATTGCTATGTTGAGTGTGCACCATAAATATTGGAAGGTTGTTGCAGAACCTTCTCATCACACTGCACCACAACAGTGTCATGACTCATCACTGTTGTACCTCCTCCACTCTCATCATGACTATACAGATATGTTGAAGTGTTACATGATGAAGGAGAAACATATTCAGAACAACATGTAAATAAATTTTTGGTTTCATGAACTATAATGACTTTGGGTCCAATTTTATTGTTGTCAATATTGTGTAAACAACTTCCTATTTATCAACACTTGACCTTTGAAACAAAATTTGGGCTGGTTTGTAGTGAAGTTGAATATAGGAAGATATTAGCTAGGGATTCTTTGTGCTTTATCTCTGTCAAGGTAATGTGGATTGGTTCACTTTCCATAGTAGATATAACCTCTAGTGTGGTTATCTTTGTCATGATTCACGCCATAGTTGGGTAGAGCCTCTATTGATAACATGGTTGTTAGGGTGCCCCTCACTTTTAAAATTTTGATGTCCCCTGCGACTTTGGATTTCTATCATTTTACAATTGCCTCATTGAAATCGGAAACGATCCAAGTGTCTCATGTCTAGTCCATTAAGATTTTGTATATCTGCATCTATAAATATGAATAATTACTTCAGTGTTCTCTTGTAGGAAAACGTCTGCATCTTGGATAAAACCTTACTTTTAAGTTTTTTCTTTTAATTCCCATGATTCATTTAGTAGGTAGGGGTTGTTAATGCTATTCTAGCCTTGAGAATCAATGCTTGCAAATTTTTATATTTTGAGAATATTTGGAAAAGAAAACTCTAAGTAAGTGTTTATCACTACTGAGTTACATTTACCTTGTATGGTCTTTGACTATTGGATCTCTAAATTTTAAAAATCTCTAAAAATTCGTTTAAATTTCTTAATGAGATGAAAGGTTTACTATATTCCCGTATCTCTGGGTTCAATGCAAAGTGTTGAACCAAGGCCCATTCAGGAAGGAATAATTTGTCTTTTATATCAATAAATCAAAATGTATAGTCTAATGTTATTGAAAGTTGAAACCAAGGTACTGGTTTACCTACGTTATTAGTTACAGTGTTCCTGCCTTGGAAAAGGTAGTACCTAGTGCAAGCTAGGAAAATAACTCATTCAACCTTTCAAAGACTAGTATGCTAGATCAACTCAGCAAAGTAGGACAAATGAACTGTTCATACACTATTTCAACTGCAGTTGAATATTAGAAGAGATTCACTTTGAAAATTTTGCATGCAGAAGGGAAGGGACCTTTTTCATTTCAAAGAAAAAAATGCATATTTTATTCTAGTCAGAATGAAATGCGCATGCTTCACGTGCTATTAGCACATGCTATATTCATGTCGTACTTGTGATAACAAGTCTCCAAGCTCAAACCAATCCAGAAAATGTATTTATTATCATTGGCTAACTGATCATCCCTAATTGTTTCACCTATTCTTCATTACTGAATTTCAGTTTTTATATGAAAAACAAATATTACAATCTTCTTGTATATTCAAATAAACATGACAATACCATATTCTACCCCAAAAATTAGCAGTGTATTTGTAGTACATAAATGTAAAAAGGTAATATGTAGATATATTCAGATTGTTCCTCTTATCTCAAGAAGTTCCCCAACCACTAATTCCACCTGTATCATAACCCATGCAACCATATGTAAGCCTTCTTTTGAGAGTGAATCCACTAGTGAGTTCAATTCCCTATACACATGTTAAAATGTAATTTTTGTGGCTTGTGGAAGTTTGTGAAATCCCCTTCAACCGACCAGCTATTGAATGAACTGCAATATCATGAATACTTTTTTCATTATTATTCCACTTGATTACGAGCAAAGAATCCCCAAATATATGAACTTGCTGAAGATTTTTAGCCAATGCCAATTTCATAATGATTGAGTCCCATAAATTCATCTATATTGTTTGTGCTGTCACCTAGATTGGCTTTGAAGTTTGAGCTTGATAAAATGGTCATTCAACAAATAGAGTACATTCCCTATGCCAGTTTTCTCAGGATATTGGAAGGTGCCTTGAGCAAATCCGCATGGGAGGGTCTTATCAATCAATAGATTTCTATTTTTCGTTGGAGTCCTCACTTTGGTATGTGTCCTATAGAGTTTAAAGATAGCACAACTCTGTGAATAAACTTGAAATAATAAGGCATTTATTTCCAGTAAAATACCCCAAAGGGTTAAGAGGGGTATGGAACTAAAATCCTTTAGTTCTCACCTTTGAAACCATTGTCTCAAACAAGCTTCAACAGTATTACTTTTCCAGATGAAATTGATACCAATCCATTTACATATATCTCTCCTAAGCTGCTGATAGTTTATGCACTAAGTAAATAAGTGAGAAACATGTTCCTTTTCTAAAGCAGATCCCTGGTGGTGACCCTATTCATCAATGTAAGGTAGAATAATAATTTAGTCTTCATTGGTACCTTCACATTCTGGATATTGTTCCACCGCCACACCACCTCCTATGCTTATCATCTCCATCATCGAACTGTACAGAAGTTGGTCTGTGTATAGACTACAAGCGTACTGTTTGATTCTTTATGCATACCACTTCATCTGGTGCATCCTTAATATGAATGTGTCCTCTCTTTAATTCTGCAAGAAAAATATCCCAAGTGTCAGCATGTTCACCTTCCAGACCCAAAATCAAAGAACCCTCCATCCTTGTTTCTAGATATCTTTATTTATCTGGTAAGCAATTTGGTCTAGCGTTAAGTATCCTCTAGTTTGTAGTCTCTGAATAAGTTCATGGGGAAGAAAAATAATATTATTGTGTCCCATAATCGCATTGGCTCAAAGTCCAAATTTGGAGACATGATCCACTTTCTAGCCCAAAAATCTTTTAATGATTAGGAACAACAACATGAGTTCTTTCCTCTGGTTGGATACCTCTGTGATGCTCTTACGTGGACTTCTAATCCAATTTAATAATGATGTTGGAGCGATGTAATCTGAATAATAATGTTTTTCCAAATGCTATCCTTGGTGATCAGGATCCCAAGGCTTTAGGCTGTTAAATCCTAACCAAAAGAGTGTATATTTTTAATCCCCACTCCCTTCCGCTTTAGGATTAGCTAATTTCCATTTTGCTAGAGGAAGACCCATTCTATCATTTATTCCTCTCCACATAAAGTAAAACCAACAGTCCAACACTTTTGAATCCTCTCCAACACTCCCTTGAGTATCTGTGCCAGAGAATTCCAGTATACAGGTATAGACTTTAGGACAGATTTCTGAAGTACAAGTCTTCCCACTCCCGAGAGTCACTTGTTGCACCAAAACTTTATCCTGCTTTCAATATTCCCAAGATGTCATCCCCAATTTCATTTTCCATACCTGTTTGGTTTTAATATAAAACTCATATATTTCATCCCCTCCTCCATATCCAAATAATCGAAAGGAAACATAGCTTTCAAGTGTTGCTCTATTTCTTCATTAATACCATTAAAACTAACAATAGATATCAAAACATTCAAATCCATTGCTGTAGATTTGCAATAAATATTAATGATTTCTTGGCACTTTCTGTCTTCAAACTCAACACAATTGGAAAACAAAATGAGATTGTCAACAAATAGTAGATGTTTAAGTGGCTCACTACCTCCAATGTGAACGTGTTGTATGATTCTAGAATTTCTAACAGCTATTATAGACCTGCTCAAACCCTCTGCTACCAAAAGAGATAAATACGGGGATAAAGGGTACCCTTAATGATAAAGGGTACCTCATGAGGGCTTGAATAAAGTGGATTTAGCACCGTTAATGATAATTTAAAATAAGACTGATGGCACATAGCTCATTGTCTAGTTAATCATCGCCACATTCAATCCAATGTGAATCAAGACTAGTCTTAGATAAATTCAACATCTGTCAAAATCTGTTGATAGATATAATTTGACAACCATTGCAGACATTTTTTTAGCTCTGATAGAGTGTTATCCCTTTTGTGTAGTTCCAATATCTTCTCATGTATTTATCTCCCCTTCAGAAATCAGAATGTTTTAGGAGAAATTACCATGGAGACAATCCTCTTAGGCCTTATTTCCAGCACTTCGCAGATTATCCTTGGATACTTCCTTGATCATATTTTGGTTATCTTCTTATGTTGCCATTTGTGGGAAAAATGTGGCCACTTTTACAATTTCAACAACATTTTCTCCCTCGGGTTCCTCATAGGTTTCTTCAAAGTTTCTAATGCCCAAAGATGTGAGAACATTGAAGCTTCTCACTAGACTCCTCATTCTCATTTTTCATATCCTTGATGGTTTTAACATTTTTCCTGAAATTAGAAAACCGATGGAAATATTTAGAGTTCTCCTCCCCCAGCTCCAACGACATTGCTGGGTTCTTCATTCTCCAATATGATTTGCATTAAACCCAAATTTTATTTTTTATTGATTCCAAATGTTTGATCTTCAACAATACCTTTGTAGAGCAAACACCTTGAACATTGTCCCAAAATATAGTGTTCAGTTCAGCCTCATTGTCCTTCAGAGACCTATTCTATTTATGTGTCTCTCCAGTGAAATCAATTGTTTTGCTTTTCACTATATTTAGGGATTCTACAAACTGACAACGAGCATGAATACAACCAGAATTGATGTCAAATGTTTTCCAGCTCCTCTTGACCAAAAGTTGGAATTCCTCTTCATCTAACCATGCCAGGTTAAACTCAAATGGACTGTAGGTTTGTCATTTATGTGTTTAATCAAATAGGGTTATGATCGGAAAGACTTCCTTCCTCAACCCAAGTCTGACATCCATCTACCTACTGTAGAATATCATCAGATACTAAGAATCAGTCTAAACCTTTGGATATAGAACCTCTCCCATCACTGTTGTCTCTCCAAATAGTTTTGATCGTGGTGGGATTGATATCAACATGTACTGTAGCTTCCATCTAATGTTCAAAATAATCTGTCAACTTGTCAACTATTGCTAACTCTCCTTAGATCTTGCTTCTACTGACAGTGAAGTGTAGATTCCCTCTTAAAGTCAGCCTTCCATCCTTTATTTCCTGCAAAGAAAAATATTTGTCCCATAAAAGTTTCTTCTCATTGTAAGGGTCAGACATATTCATTATGGTAATGGACATACCCAAACTTTTACTGGAGAATTTTGTGCATAGACCTGAAAGCAAAAAAAATGAATTTGTCAATAGAAGACTTGACTACCAACCCATGATTAATCACCCAGTAAGTCTCATAGAATCAATTGTGAAAAACTCCCATCCCTTTAGACAATTCATAAGACTATTGATGAAAACATTCCCATGCCCCATAGTGTCCTATACAAGATGTTTGGTGTATCAACCTCTACCATCCTAGATAGAGCTAGTCTCTTGCTATGGATTCCCAGTCCCCTAGCATTCCAAGAGAGAATTATCATTTAATACCATCTATATGGTCTTTTTTAACTCTAAGAACCCCTGTACTTGTCCTTGGTTTACCTTGTTGTATCTCAATGATATCCCTCTCTTGGGCATGTTGCAAAAAATATTTTTTACCTACTTATCTAGGACAAGTATCCTTGTGTGTTGGTCCATCCTCAATCCCCTTGAACAAGACCCAATACCTGTAGAATTTGTCTTTTTAGGTCAAGTCATATCGACCTTTACCCCAAGCTCTAGCAATTTCCCCTACTTTATCTAGGAGTGTGATTCCTTCCCAATGGAATTAGATCCCATAGAGGAATCATAACATGAATTGGGACAAATTACCTCACTTCCCCCTTTCTTTCACCTACTGGTTCAACTGAGATTTACCTTTGCAACCTTATCCATTCTTTCCTTTATGTAACACCCTAGAAACCCCATCTCCCTCAGGAAGGGTGGGACACATATTCCTTCACATTGGTTTTGACTACTAAAATATCAGATTCACAAATAGTAGTTAATTTACTAGGATCATCGCAGCTAAGGAAGGCATTGTTTGTGTAGAGGATACCAATGTCTTATCTAGCTCGTCTAGGATTTGTGTGCTTTTAGAGTTTTGAACTTGTTTAGTATTCCTTCCCAGAGCTTGTAGACTGTCACCCTTGACCCTAGTCACCTTAGGTTTCTTATTCTTTCCCCCTTCTCCTCGATTACCAACAGTTACTCGTTTTTTAACAACTCCATCAACCTGATCCCCCTGACCCTCAGTTAAACCAAATTTTGGGTTTTTCATGTTCTCTGTATTCTGTGAATTTATGGAAGTCTTTTTAACATAATCTGTCTCTTCTTTCTTCTTCCAAATTTGACAAATAAATTCCTTTTAATAGTATGCTTCTCTGTGACCATATATATGACACCAATTGCATCGAAATTACACATTAACATAATACAACAATTGTATAAATACCATATCTCCAAACTCAATCTCCAGACACTCCACAACAACATCCTTGATGTCGATTTCAGTTAGTAATTTTGCAACTAGTCTAAATAAATAAGATTTGTGACCTGGGTCAACCATTAGATTTCTCTTCCTCCTTCCAAAACTTGTCACATACTCAATGTATTTAGATTGGTCGATATATTTGAAATATAAAACTAGCTCCAAAACCCCCCATTTGGTGTGAAATAAAATGCTTTTCCGAAGATCCATTTCAATTGAAATCTTAGGGAAATTCCAATACCCACCTTTTCAAATACAAGAATAATATTCATTGATGAAGCTATTGTAGCTCACACATTTTTTATTGTTTCATGTCTCTTTTATTTAGGCCACCCTTTGAACTGGGGATATAGGGAATACACCATCTGCAATTTTTCTATGGATGTTTGTAGCTAGATTGCTCTGTTGCAGATCATTTGTAAACTATTGCATGTTTATTTTTGTAATTGCATTTCATTTATGTTTCTGTTCTCGGGTTCGTGAGGTAATTTTTAGTTACTGTGTGGCATGCTGTTACTTGTTGGATCTCTCTTAGTGAATCCCTTTGGATAGGGGCTATAGAGACAACATGCTTTGTTACAGATCATTTGTGACAGATCTAAAGGCAGAATTTTAGATGGGTAAACTATTTCATGTTGAAGAATTTGTGATTGGATTTCATTAATTTTCTTCTCTTGGGAAGGTAGCCATCAGAATATAAGTCTTATGAATTTTATAGTATGGCTGTGATAAATTAATCCAGTTTATGTTCTTTGTATTATGTAAAATATAATACTCTATTTGGATTATTCATATAAATTTTCAGAGTTAAGAGCTCGGAAGAGTTAGAGCAAGAGGAATTGCAAAAGATCCCAAAATTCAAGGCTAGGCCACTTAATAAAAAGGTACCAATTAACAAGTTTGTTTTCTGTCCATACTCTGCAATTTTCTCTATCGAGTTTCTGAATGATCTTATGTTTACAAGAGATTCTTGGACTTGCATTTGCGGTGTGCACATTAATATCGACCTGCAGTTGATTTTGGTATCTTATTAGAACTTGTTTGTCCTTTTTATTTGCTTATAAACTTGACTGGTACTAGATCCATCATGGAAAAGGCTTTTGCATATATATATATATATTATTGGTACTAGATCCATCATGGAAAAGGCTTTTGCATATATATATATATTATTGGTACTAGATCCATCATAGAAAGAGATATCAGGGACATGGAATTAACATTGTATAACTTTATTGTTGTCAATTAAAATAGATGTATATGCAATAAGAAAGATGCTAAGTTACGGAGCTAAAGTTCCAGACATATAATATTTATTCAGGGATGTGGAACATTCTACTATAAATCAGTTTTACCTATCCTACTTCATTCGTCTTTTGTTGTTGTTAGTATGGTTTTATCCTTTCTCTTTCTTATATTGGACGTTTCATTTCACATTTACCATGGATACCATATAGTTTGTATCTTATGCCCTATTTTCTTCTCTATTTAGAATTTAAGTAGCCTATTTTTCATTTGTATTCAGTGTTAGAAGGATAGGTTAAGTATGAATTCTGATGCAGTTGTTGTCCTGTAATCCTACAGATATTTATCGGTGTCGATTTCTCAATAGTTTTTGGATATTGGATCTGCATCAAGAATTCTGGACAACATCATCAAATTATGTTTACAGCTTTGTCGCATTATTGAACAATACAAAGGCACCCCAAATACAACAGAGTTGGAGCATATTACAGAGATTAGTTTAATACTCTTTAAAGGTAGTATTAGATTTTAATCTATAACTTCTTGTTGTTTAGAACTTCTTAAAGAAAATAAAGAAATTGTTCAGTCTTATGCATTCAACTTTGGCTTCAACAGCTTTAGAGCTATTCTTCACATAGAAAGTAGGCATCGAGGCAAATAATTGCATTAAATAATTGTGCATTCAACAAAGCTTGTCTTGATTTCTTAACTACTTGTTGGTTTTAACTTTTTACACTTTAAATTTTATAAGTTGTTCTGGTTCCTTTTATGTTTACCGATCAAAGCTTTCACAATTTTTATTGAGGTGCATTTTAAAATTTAACATGCATTGTAGAGATATTTTCTAGTAATATTGATCTCAATTTATGCATTTGTTAGAAAGTTTTTTTTCATTTACGAGTAAGGATTTTTTGACATCTAATATACAAGACAAGATTGCTATTTTCTTTGAGGTGTATAATACTATGGAAGGCACTAGACAGGTGGAATGGTCTTTCTTAATTTTCATACATAAACTTTCTGGAAAAGAACAAAAACTACATGGTATGATGGTACTGTCTCAAAAGCACTCACCTCTTTGTGTTTGTGTATTGTTGCTTAAGCCCATTGGGGACTATCAAACATATATGAGAAAGTTGTCGGCTCTCATTTTCTATCTATGTTGTATAAATTGAATCTTGATCAGGGTTTGTTCTAGAGGTTTTTACGAGGTTTTTGTTTTAAATTTATAGCATTTGTGGTTAGCTTAGATATGCCTTATGCCAATGAGCACTTTCAAAACGTCTTAATATTTTATTGGTGCATTGATATGGACCCATCATATGTTTTATATCTCTTTGCATCTAAATTATCTCCATTTACAATTTATCTCTTTGCATGTAAAATGAGTGTCACATTGAAAGTATAATTTGAAAGTAGTTGAGAGGTCCTTTATCGATCAAGGACCCCATTTCCCAATACAAACATTATAATTGAAACAGTTTCTCAGTGTCCTTGAGCAAGTTCAATGTCTGCAATTCTTCTATTTTTAATGTGTATGATTTTCATTATAAAAGTTCTTTCAATCATTTCACCTTGCTTAGTTTGTTGGAATAACATTTTACTCAAAGCTTTAATGATCTGGAAAACCATACATGCATTCTATTCCATACTTTTACTAACATCATGATGATATGTTAGTTTTTCCACTAACATCATGATATTTGTCCGTAGATCACAAAAAGTGGCATCCATATACTTGAGAAGTGCTACTACTAACTATACAGTCCCACATTTATAACATTATGCAGTCTAAATTGCAGGTAGCTTCACATCTATTGATTGTTGTAGATTTCAATATAGTAATCTCAGTTGATCCTTATCAAAATTTTCACAACATCAAGTTTCCTCTTGTTCCTCAAACCTACATATTTCCAGTGATTTCGATCATTTTAAGTCAAGTTCAACCCATAATTTCTAGCATCTTTCTGATTTGACTGCCGATGATCTCCATTTTTTTTTATCAAAGGGGAATGCTGGCATGCCTCTCAACTACTACTGGGGATTACAAAGCATGCCTCTCAACTACTACTGGGGGTTCCAAATCATTCCCTACAAGGGGGTGAATGGTGGGGGCAAATTGATTAAAAAATCTTTGAAAAGTGTGTGTGTACATTGCTTATTAATCTTTCTAAGACTAAATTCAAATTTCTGTCCTATATACAATTTATATCAATTTATATCATGTCATATGGTTATGCATGGATGTTTGGGTTCACCTATTTGAATTTCAAATTGTCTAATTATTTGTACTATAGCATATATTTATGTCAGATGGCGATGCATGGATGTTTGGTTTCACCTATTTGAATTTCAAATTGTGTATAATTGTTTGTACTATAGCATATATTTTTGACTAATTATGTTGTATTCCTTTAAAAGTACTATTTTTTGTTATTATCTATATTTTTCTGTATTCTTAAGGGTGGGGTGAGGATCCTCTCTAGCCTGACTTTATCGTCCAATTTGCTACACTCTAAAATTTATGAGGTCTCTGCAGCCATCAATTCTTGACATATTTTCATGCCTTAGCATTTAATTTTTGAGGCAACATTTGATTAAGCTTTTACATTTTTAATTATTTTTGTTTTCAATAATGAAATTTTAGAATTAGACAATGACAACTGCAAATGCCTAAGACTAGTACTTTGAGACAATAGCGTAACATTATAATGTGTGTCACTACACTAAAATTTATAGAAATTTTACAATTACAAGTCTACAAATTCAATACAAAAATTAAAATGTAACAAAAGGCTGACTGTGCTCTGTTCACTGTAGAAGGTTGTGGCCTGTAGAATTTCTCTCTACTCTGGCCACTGTTGTAACATGTACCTTGTAGATTGTTGTTATTACGAAATGATACTAGTTATGAGTAGTACTAAAACCATGGTTTGGTCTTTGAGCAAAACCCTGATAAAAAATTAAAATTAAAACCATGATTTGTGGTCTAGTCATTGGTCTGAGGATAAGGTTGTATCCTATAGCCCTAAGCTGCTGCTGTTGAAGTCTTTAACCTTGTGACTTGTAGCTACTAGAGGCCATTGTCAAACCCTTCAAAGTTCATACTTGTAGCTAGTGTTTTCAAACCCTATGGGCCTATAGCCTTGACATTGGGTATGTGAAGAGAGGGAATGCAGTGTGATTCATCTTTGCATCTATAACTTTATGCGAGGAATGGATGGGAGCGTTTCTTTTGTGTGATGAACAATGGAATGCTTAGAGGAATGAATGAGTCTTTGAGAGGTGAGAGCTTAGAGAATGGAATGCTACATGGCTGGAGGAAGAATGGAATGCAACAAGTCAGATTAGACTTAGGATTTAATAATGAATTTATTCAAATTCGAGTTCATCTTGAAGTTTACCTAAAATTTCAGCGAACTTCAACAAGTTTATTTGTAATTTCTTGAAGTTTGGCGAATTTCAAACTTGAACCTTGAAATTCACCAAACCTGGTGACTTTGTGTACAATACATACTTTTTAAGTTTTTTCATTCTCATTCACAATGGTTTCAATTGTCAGAATACATTGTATGACATGGATTAAGATGCATTCTATTTTATGGAACAAGAGATTGTGTTAGATGCACATGTTTTAAGTAGTTGTTTTTTTAACATTACTACTGCTAGTACCTTAGATGCTTAAGTCGAAGCTAGTCAGGTTGTTGCCAATTTGAGATATGGGTAAAATATGGAAGTGTAACAAATTGATATTTATTTTTGTATGATTCTATTATTTTATCCAATTGTCATAAATGAATTACCACTTCTATCTATAATGAAACATCTAGGTGCCACAGTCAAGGGTGTAATTTGTCGAATCAGCCAACTTTCTCGCAAACATAGCTTATGCACAAAATGCTGGAATTTATGGCTTAGAACAGAAGTACGCTAAGCTGACTCAACGCACAGATCCCTTTTAAATCAATACAAACCATAATACAGTCATAAGGGAATAGGTCTAGTTTTTATTAATCATAATATAATACATGTACAGAATACAATATGTGCTTGAAATTTGAATGCTCCAGTTAGCTCTAAAGTCAACTTGCTAGTACTAACAACTTTTAAATCATTGGCTAATCTGATGCTAGTGGTTTCCATGCTATTTATTCCCTACACTGGATGATTGTCCAATGTCCTCAAACTCTTCAGTTCCCTACACATTGATTCATCATGTATTTTTGTCTCTTCATTTTCACATAGTGATTCAGATTTGCCCCTAATGATTCATCTTCCCTCATGTGATCTTTGATCTTACTTTAGTGTGCTGACTGACATGCACACTTGCTATGATTCTCATGTGCATTTTCTATCATTCTTGTACTAATGCTATCATCCTCACTTTGCTTCTCTCTTCATGAGCTTTAACTTTTTCTCCTGAACTACCATGATTTTCTCTTGTCATGATTGCACTTTAATTCTTATTGTGCTTGGTTTCTGTCATGGACTTTGTTTGATCATGCTTTCCTCTCTTTGTTTCCTATGGTGCTTTTTCTGATGTCACGGTTTCCTCTTGTGCTTTCTTGGTGTGTTCCCATACTTAATATTTTCATGGATGCTCCATCACTGGGCTACTGGTCTCTTTTCACTGAAGATCATGTTAGTGGTCAAGCATAGCCTCTGGATATTTAAATAGTATGGACTTTGTCCCTGACTTTGATAAACATTATTATGATTGAGTATTTGTTTCCTATTTTTCACCAGAAAGCCTATATTGTTGCTCTATATTGATGAATTTGGAATTTGACATGTCTTAAGATGCCTGTAAAACATGTATCTGAAATTTGCTAGTGTCTCCCACTGATAATGAAAAATGAAATATAGGATATATCTTCATATTCCAGGGCTTGCAATAAGATTCATTTGGAATTGTAATTTGTTTTTCTTATGGCCTAATTTAGAAAGAGATATAATGGTAGGTTTTATTGGATCATGGTCTGGTTTTCCATAAAGGAGAATCAACGATTTACAGAAGACAATGATTTTGGTTTAGCTGAATTTTAATAGTTAGATTGGATCATAGTGATGAAGAATGGGAAGAGGTACTCATCACTAAATCTCTTTGGTAAGAGTATTTGTAGTATTTTTATTAGCTTTAGTTATAGGTAAAATTGTACATAGCTCTTAGGGATTAGTTTATCATAAATACTAGTTATTGGTAAGTTGTAATAGTAATAATTATGTAGTTTGTAGATTGATTTCTATCATAAATTTGTTTGAATATCATCATTGTCAAGCAATAACAACTTCTTAAAGGGTGCTCGCTCAATGGTAGAGCGCCTGCATAATTATAGGCAGGAGGTTGGTGGTTCGATTACTCTGTGCCCTATCATAAATTTGTGACTACAAAAACGACTAAATTCGCATATATATGACTATTAGTAGCATATTTACCGTATCTTAGTCGTATTTAGCTTAGTCATTAATATGTTAACATCTAGTAGTTTATTTAGTCGTATATTTGGTCATTAATGGTTGCAATCAGTGACTAAATCAGTGACTAATTCAGCGACTAAATCAATGACTAACTCAGTGACTAAATCAATGACTAAATCAATGACTAAATCATTAACTATCAATGACTAAAACAATGACTAAATCATTGAATATCAATGACTAAATCATTGTCTATCAATGACTAAGTCAAGCTATTAATGACTAGTGAAATACGACTAGCTATAAGATAGTGGAAATTTGCTACTATTAGTCATCGACTAAAAAATAGTCGATTATAGCCTGATCTTAGTCATTTTTTTAGTCATTAATTTCTCATTTTCTACTAGTGGTTGGATTGACACATGTGGGTGTTGGGAGAAGATGAATAAAACTATCTTATAAATTAAGAGTGTCAAATATGAGTGGAACATGTTGTTCGATTGCAGCGGTGAGAAGAAGAAAAATAGTAAATGTCCTACCTACTAAAGAACCAAACTAATTGTGTGTTATTTATGCACCTGTACATAGGGGTTGACACCTACATATCCTTGGGTTGAGGGGAAACACAAACAGTCTTGTTCTTATAGGGATATAGCATAATTTACTTTGTGGTTGAGGTAAGTTGGGCATTGTTTTGAAACAAATGAGTGTTATACTTTTCACTCAATCCTTAATAGTGGACCTCCTTGTTGAAGTGTGACCCTATGGAGTAGGTTGTTATAGAGACTACTATAAGTTTAGAGCTATCCAATTCAAACCAAACCGACTGTTTCTAATCCGATGTGTGTTTGTGTGATATGTTGCAGTGTGGCCCTGTGTGTGTGTGTGTGTGTGATATGTTGTAGTTCCTTGTTGCAGTGTGACCATGTGTGTCTATGAGTGATATGTTGCAGTTCCTTGTTGCAGTATGACCCTACATGTGTGTGGATATGTTTTCCAAGTGGCTATCCAAAAATGATGTTTCATCTACATGGCCCACTATAACCTTAAAACCTTTCTCGTCACTTACATATCTCATACTTTGTATGCTCAGTTGTTTCATCTCATTATAGTTATGTATTCATAACTGTAAGTAGGATGATATAAGTATAATGTTAGTAGAGTACTCACACAAGGATTAAAATTGATCATTTTTAGGTCGTGATAAAGGAAAATAATCCCCAGTGGTTATATTTTGGCTTTATTGTAGTAAACTACTTATTTGTTTTTGAAATCAATCCATTCCTCTTTGAATAAAGTCGTGTAATGCATGGTAAAGATGTCAATTTATATCAATTAACTTAGCCTCTTGGGGGTCAATATTCACTATTGGAAAAAGGATTTATAGTATCCAATGGTTTATAATGAGAAGCAAAATACTTAAGCTGTAGCTAGTCTTCCTTATATGACTTGAATGAGTTGCAAGTGATGTTTTAAGTTTCATATCTTCAAGCAATGTGACAAGGTAAGAATGAAAAATAAGTCCACCAAATGATGATGAAAATATAAAGGTTTACCAATCCAATAAATCGATCTCGAAATCTAGCTTCAACCCAAGAAAATTGGATGAGTAAATCAACTTTTTTAGATTTGCAATATGTGAGTGATCTCCAACACTTATAAGGAAAACAAATAGTAGTATAGGCCTGTAGGTTAGTGGTTTTATTCAAGGCACAAAATATAGCATTTTTTCATAATTAAACACATTGAGGTCTTGGTTTCTCAAATTAAACACATTTTTGCATGGCATTGAGGTCCACAATTTATTGCATGGTGAATTAAAAAGAATGGTATTCATCACCTCTGGTTGGAAAATACTAAGAACAACTATAAGAATAAATTCTATCTCTCATAGAATTTATCTTGATCCAATGCTTGGGGTTATATATTGATCCAATACACAATGTTGAGGAGATTTGGATGATTGTTTTGGAGAGAAAGCAACCTTGTGATGGCGGGCTCTTGAAAAATTCCTCCCATGCTTGGAGATCACACCCCTTTAGGATCCTTGTCGTATCATGTGTACACCTTGAACAGAGCACACTTCAAGTGGAGACCCTATCTTGATAATAGATTAGGTTTCTTATGGATTCATTACACTTTACTATTGTTGGCCTCTCTCATCTATTATATATGAAGTGTGGAGAGAGTATTTAGTTCTATTAGTAATATAAAATCATGTGAGAGTTGATTGGATCAATTGTATCTTGAAGAAAAACTTTCCTCGCGTCTTTATACTTGTATTTATGCAAGGAAGGAAGGTGCTATGGTTTTTGAAAGACAAAACCTAGAAGATACTTGAAGGGATGGGGTTTGTGAAAGAAAAAATGTAGAGGATACTTGAAGTGCTAGGGTTTGATTCTATATGAGAAGGGACTAGGGTTTGTGGGAAATAAACCCTAGAGGATTCTTGGAGGAGTTTGCTTGGAGAGTTTGTGTGATGTAATCTTGGTGAAATATTAAGAATGGACTTGTTGGTGTTGGTGGTAACTTGTTTTAAAGATTTTGGTGTGGCTAGATAGTTTGGTGGGATTAATTTATAGGCCTTTGTATTTCTTATTAGGGTTTTCTATTGATGGTAGACACCCTATATAGGGTTTGGATGCATTGGGGACTCTTAGCTTGTGGGTAATCTTGAAGGATTATTTTGTACCAACTTGTGATAAGTTGTAGGTATGTACTTGTAACTTCATTTTTATGTATATGTCAAGTGTACTTTCTTGTACAAACTTTGTGTAATTGAAGAGCTGATTTTCAATGTATATTCTCATGGTGAATGAGTAGTTTCTAGGGTTTTTTGGTATGTTTATTTATCACAAATAGTTAGCTAATTTTGTTGAGTAATTTGACAAGTATACAAAAGTTAAGAGGGAAGATTTGTGGTTGTAAGATTTTTTTTATGTTAATAAGAAATTTCATATATGTAATATGTTATGATTTGAGCCCTAAGGGTTGGACTCTAGAAACATAGTTCCCCTAAAGTACAATTGTTCATTGTTTATTTTTTGGGGCTGACTTATATATTTGGTTGTACATATGTGAAATGTATATTGTTGTTATTTATACTTCAAATTTTGATGCTAAGGATGAAAGTACAATGGAAATAGATCCCACGGAACCTCAAGGTTGAGGAAACATTTCTGAATTTGCATTAAGCAACATTTTCTCAAAATTTCTAGAGTGATCACATATACTTTTGCAGTCATTCTCAAGGAAGCAAAGGCCAACAAACATACTGTTAATTTCTATTCTACAGAATTTTGTGCAACCTTTGATACAACTCCAAGATACTTGTTGTTGGATAGGCTCAACGATTGCACTTGATTGACTTAGTGGTTTCCTTAATGATGACTATGTATGTGAAAATTATTGGCCCGATTCATTGATATAAAAAGAGAGAAAATTATAACACACACAGTCCATGGAGAAACAATGAGTCCAATATTACACACCATTGTATACTTTACATTGATGAATTGATGAATTGTATTTAGTGACATGGTTTATTTATCTTCGAGATTAACATCACTATTTTGTTGTTTGATGAGAATAATATTTAATTATCTCACAAAATTTTAGGTCTTCACAAGTAATGAGAATATTTTTAGTTTACTTTGTGACTATCATGGCTTACATGTCAAGCTTATAAAGACAGATGTCACAATACCAGTCCATAGATGTCACAATAACAATGCATATATGTAGAAACTTGTGGCTTAAATATAGAGAAAAAAGAGTGTTATAACCTTATAGAGGGGAAAATAACAAATTCTTGCTTATATTTTCCAAAAACCTAAGAAAAAACTACCAAGTAGGGGGTGTGATGGTGAAGATAAGGGTAAAAAACCCTAAAACTTGATTTCTACACAAAAATAGCATGTTGAAAACCATAATTTTAAATATTAAAAAAACTAAAAGAGTGTTGGATAGAGGAAAGCAAATCCTCACTAGCTCTAATGCCATGTTATAAACCATGAGGTAGAGGATCTATGGACAAACTCCAACAAACCCTAATTCAATAAAATAAACAAGTTGAAATATAAAATATTAATAATAAACACCTAAGACTTCATGGGAATGTTCAACACAAGTATAGGTGTCCTTAGGGATAATAATGAATAACATCAGTTGAAAGAGATTATCTTACAAATGAGGGATGTGGTGTATTTATACTAGTCCAATAGGGTTATAAGGTGTTAGTCCCAAGGAGGAGACTAGTCCAACTGTACCCTTAAAAATAACTCTAAGAGTGGGTTTAACAACCTACAACTACCCAAAATCCATCCCATAAATGGAATCAACTACCTATATAGTGGGATGACATATGGCCACAACAAAAGACTAAATTTCTCAACAAGAAGCCTTAGTTTTCCTGATTGTTGAGACTACATTATGAGAGTTAGTATGATTCTTCTATCACTGTTGATTTTTAAGAAGAAACTTTGCACCATCTGATTCTTCTCCTACTATAAATCAATAGTAACTAGAATATTTTTCCATCCATATCTCAACTATATTGAAGTCCTCAACATGGTGATATGAGGTATTCTTTCTCTCTATCTAGGAATTGATGTCTTAATTGTCACACATATTGGTATGGAATTAGTTCTTTCTACAAATTGACAATGAAGAAGTGTAGAATATCAATGTAATAATCTTGAATTAGCAAGCACTATCAATACTATTTTTGGTTGGATTGATGATTATTCATAGTGACATTTGAGCTCTTGTGAGGAGATCCTATTGTCTATTTTTATGTCTTCAAGCAGTGTGACAAGGTAAGAATGAAAAATAAGTCTACCAAATGATGATTAAAATAGAAAGGTTTACCAACCCATAATTCAAAATCGAAATCTAGCTTCAACCCAAGAATATTGGATGAGTAAATCAACTTTTTCAGATTTGCAATATGTGAGTGATCTCCAAGACTAATAAGGAAAACAAACATTAGTATAGGCATGTAGGTTAGTGGTTTTATTCAAGGAACAAAACATAGCATTTTTTCATAATTAAATACATTGAGGTCTTGGTTTCTCAAATTAAACACATTTTTGCATGGCATTGAGGTCCACAATTTACTAAATGGTGAATTAAAAATAATGGTATTCATCACCTCTGGTTGGAAAATACTAAGAATGGCTATAAGAATAAATTCTATATCTCACAGAGGCATTTGTTGGAAACAGAGGAATCTGTTAGAAGACTTATTTTGTTTGTAGCTCACCAAGAGTTTTTTCTTGTGGCCCAAAAAAAGCATAAAAAGGATGAAAGCCTTGTGTCCATGGAAGTTACATCCCTTCCCAAAATATGTTTTTGCTAGTACACACTCTACAAAGTTTCTCCTATGTTTAGCTCTTTACTCCTGCAAGTGACTTTATTTTTTATCAGATATATCCTTTGAATTTTGATTATAATTGTCATTTTTAGTGGAATCCCGAGTATTTAATAGTTTTTGTGAAGTATTTAGCAAATCCATATTTTCTATGGGGTATAATGTATCTCTAAGGTGAGGTTATGATAGAGGCAGTGTTTTGACATCACATTTTGAGTTTTAGGGAATCCTTTTTGTTGTCCATTGAATGACAGGTGCTAAGCACAACTGGCCAATAATTGGCTTCTACTGATGGACAATTGTGCTAAGAAAAATTGCCAATAATTGGCTTATTTACTATTGGCCTTGTTATGTCAAACTGGAATAGTTTCTATTAAAATTTGGTACAAAGTTTTAATATTCACTTGAATGGAACAAATAAGTAGGGAAAGTACTAGTTGATGGATGCTAGAGTCTAGAAATAAGATTTCATGGTTTATGATTTAGCTGACAAACATTCAGGTTTGAGTATAATTTTGTTTAGGTTCAAAACCCCAATTAACACTTGCCTACACCTTCAAGTGAGGCATTTGTCTCGATTAGGGAATTTTTCTTTGGAGAAATGAATCTTCCTTTCAGAGGGATATGCTTTGGTTGGACCGAGCCTTTGGTTCCATGGGTAACAAGATCTATGCTTCTTTCATCACAAAGAGTAACATCTGAGATATGTGCATGCATGTTGATTTTCATGTGAAATCTACATTTATTTTAAAAGCTGCCATAAAAGGTCATTGAATGTTGTTTGATTCACCCAACTATTATTTGATGAACACTTGGACAGACCTTTGGAAGGTTTGTATTAATGATCCAAACCCTATCCCTGGATTGGCTAACAACTAAACCCTATCCATGTGTCTATTAATCAACCAAACCCTATCCATGTGTCTCTTTTGAATATACATGTAATTTGGTCCAAATAGATATTAAAAAAACATAATCGTAGCATGGACTCAACATGTCTGCATGCATGTTGTTTGGTCATATGTCATCTTCTTCAAGCCGCTTTACCAAACACACATGGTATCATTAGTTAAAAAATGAGAGTAATTATATGCATCAAACTTATGTTGTGCAACTTTAAATATTAAAATGAATTGTTTTTATACCTTAATGTTTTCAAAAGTGTGTGCAGGATGGTAGTAGACAATTTCTATGACCTAGTGGACTTATGGATAATATTTTATGAGCCACATGTATTTTCTTTGACTTTCATTTTTTTTATGGATAACATTTGATGAGCCACATGGTTCCGAAAATATATTTGGGGAACCTCAAGTTTGAGGTGAAGTTTCTGAATTTGCATTAAGAAACAACTCTCAAAATTTCCACATGGTATTAAAGCTGAGTTGACTGGGATTTCTCGCTTGGTGAAGAGGAGTTAGGTGTTTTGGTTGTTTCATACATGGGAGAGGTGCTTGAACTATTATAGGTTGGGTGTGAACTACTATTTTGCTTTGGAATAAGAGTATGGACCCTAGAAAGGTTTCCCTACTTGATTTGATTAATGATTTTTCTTTGAGGTTGCTTCAGATTTGTAGGGATTATTACTTTGGGTCAGAAAATTTGATCACTCACATTGTAGAGAAGAAGACTGGAAACCCGATATATGATGTTTTGGATGTATTATACCAGTGTGTGAATGTCCCTAATAAATTTCTCTTGAGAAACAAGATTTCAACCATTTGTATGAGTGACATAGATAAATTAATGGTTAGCTACTTGGCTAGGATCACAGTGTTGAAAGATCACTTGGCTTCCATATGGACAAAAGAGAAGGAAGATAAGTTGGTGTCAATTATGTTGAATTGGTTTGAATCCTCTTTGAAAGTTTTTGTAAATAATTATTCAGTATAATACATCCAACTTCTAAAGAGTGCCTAACTAAAATCAAGACTAGTCTTGATCTTCCTAAAAGAATGAGTGTGCAATAAATATCTAATATCTGGAAATACCATCACAAACTATAATGATAATTGGAAATTTCATACCTCAATTTTTCATCGTTTTTCTTCAAAAATCCCTTCCCTTTCTTCCTCTTGGACAGAAAGATATACAAGTGTTAGGATTCAGGAACATAGCTCTTAATACATAATATTAATATGAAGGAGACTTCGTCTGATTTCCAATATCATCGGGTATCCATTAAATCTGACATATATGTTATACTACCGATAAGTTCAATTCGTTTCTTATATGACTTTAGCCATGTCTATAGGGAACACAATATGAGTGCAGACCATTTATCCAAGGAAGCATTGAATATGAAGGCTGGACTCCTCTCCTTCTTGTAACGTTTAGAAGGAGAAATCATTATGGAAGGCATGATACAGTTCTTTTAAGATCTTTTTGATTTATGTGGCATAGTCGTTTTTGGTTCTTTTGACTATGGGATACATTAGTATCTTTCTTGTTTTATCTGGGGATATAGATTTTGTTTTCATCCCCTAAGGGATGTGCTTTCTCCACCCTCAATCCCTCCTTGGGTAAGTTGTTTGGGATCCTTATGTTCTTCGTGTGGTATTTCTACTCTAGTCATCTTGGGATTGTGAGTTCCATCCCTCCCCTTGGGAAAATATTGGATACTTTTGATCTCCACTCGCATCTGGAATGACTTATTGTTAGGACTATGTACAAGTTACCTTTGATTCAATATTGAATATCAAGGAATGCCTCTTTTTCTTCTGAAAAAAATTTACAAAATATTTGCAAATGATTTTATTAGATATATTGAGATCCGTAAACTGGTTCTTCAATATTTTTGGGTGAGGTAACAAAATAAATTAAAAAAAGGTACACCTAATAATTTTGTAAAAAACGTAGTTTGTATTTTGAGATAAATTAGCTGAAGCATTTGATATGGAACCACTTGATATCTATATCATGTTAAAGGACTATGTGATGAACTGTTATACTAAGGAATTATTGATATTATTCAGGATAATGATATCACTATTTTGTCATGCTTATAATTCTATCCAAGTTTTTGCTCGTATTTTGCTCTTATTTGCCAATTTTTTTCCGACCATGGTGAAGGTAGAACCAAACAGGTATTTGTTAGACATGTCTTTCTCGAGCGAGTGGATTTTTGGAAGGCTAGAGGAAATTGAGACATCCAGTAGGTCTACAAGGGCTAGATCAACTATATGTCATAAGATCAGAAGAAAATTCAATAAATGCATGGAATTTTTTCTCAGAGGAGGGGGGTCATGTTCCTATGATGATGAGACAATAGGAGACATCGAGGTTCCCTTAAGGTACAGGAATCTAGTGAAACAATGGGTACCTAGGGATATTCCTCAAGTCAACACTCATTTTTGTGTGAATGAGAGGATATATAGAATTGCACCATCATCATTACATGGATTGGGGTTGTTTTGCATGGATGGCATAAAGGTCGGTTACGGAAGATGTACAGAATTGATGGAGTATGTTGGAACCTCTTACAACAATAATGATTGGATGCGCTTGGTCCAATATACATGAAGTATGCATAGATATGGGTTGTCAACAAATTATTTACAACTGAAAGACAAATATCAAAATAAAGGAGCAACGTTGTACATTGACGGAAGGCCAAAAAAAACTGGGAATATTGCAGGGTTTATAAATAGTACACAACCAGGGTCTACACTTAAGAAACCCAGTTGCATATTTGAGGGGCGTGAAGGAAACCCTGTTTTTGTATGTGTCATTAAATCAATAGTTGTTGGGGAAGAGCTGCTTATTAATTATAATTTTAATCGAGTAGATACAAACACGGTTAGTATGGATGTGGTACATCCAACAATTTACCCAACCTTTTATTAATTATTTTAACATCTTTAGGATTTTTCGTTAGCAGATAATTAGAATTTTTTATTAAATTTCCTATCTTGACTTCGCAAGGAGGTGATGGGGGGCGCATCACCCCAACAACAAGTGAGAGGAGTACACAATCCGCGAGGCAACAGGTATACATCAAAATGTTATGTTATTAAATTGTTTTAGTGAGTATTTTGGTTTCGTTAGGTAATTTTTAGTATGTTTTTTATGTAGGGTTTTGTCAGGGGAACCTCCCTCATAGTAGATGTTACTATGCATGCCTCAAGGCGGCAGGTATACATTGATATTTCCATTGTTAAAATTTAATATGTACAAACAATTATGTTGTTATGTTTTTTCAATAGTGTATTCAATTCGTTTATATAATCTTATCTATTTTTCATGCAGAGTGTTGATCGGGGAAGCCACCCGGTAGTTGATCAAACGACTGCAGCCTTAGGGAAACAGGTAAACCTGAATGTAATTCTAAATTTTAAATACTTTAAAATTGTACACATGTATAAGATGTAGCATAATGTTTATTTTGTTATCTATTTTTTTGTTTTTATGATTGCATTCATTATGATAATGTTGTCTACTTTTTTTGCAGGTGGATGATCAGGGAAAGTCCCCAGCTGTTGATCAGACGACTGCAGCCTTGGAGAAACAGCTAAACCTGAACGCAATTCTACATTTTAAATACTTCAAAATTGTACACATATAAAACATGTAGAATAATGTTTATTTTGTTATGTATTTTTCTCGTTTTTACGATTGCATTCATTATCATAATGTTGTATACTTTTTTTGTAGGTGGATTGCCGGGGAAAGTCCCCAGCTGTTGATTAGACCACACCATCATCTAGGCATCACATAAACCTAGATGTAATTCTAGGAATATATCATGATAGACAATTTTTGTTAATATGATTTTTTGCGCGAACTATTGCTTCAACAACCGAGAAATGTTTTATATATTTCTATTGCAGAAAAATGATCCGATTTATGAAACAACAACTCAGCAGTATTTATATTTTGATGTCTACCGGTTGTTGAATGATAATGACATTGGTTCTTCTATAGACCCGGTGAAGGTGCTACAGAAGACCTTGAAAAAACAACATGTGGAAATGCTCCATCTGGCATTGACAATTCCACAGATAGACGATATCAAAGAAAAGGTTCAATTGTTGATCCGGAGATGTCAAGCCTTGAAAGTAAGCTGAGAAATCATAATGTGAATTCATTTAGAACTATATAATTTTTAATTTTATATGATAGTGAACTTATAATACAATGGTTTGTATTTACAAGAAATTTTGCGACCACTCACTGGGGGTGAAGGCGGTGTTGGTCCCAGTGAGAAAACCACTCCATGTACACCACATACTGCACCCTTGTTGTCCACTAAATAGTTAGCAACACACTTTGCGACACCCCCTCGAGGCCAGAAATGGGTGCAATCGATATTTACCGACGCACAACAGATCGTGCAGAAGAAGGGTTGGAGGTAGAGTTTGATACTAATGTTGATTCTGAAGCAACATTTCCTGGATCTTCTCATGTCACTAGCATGGGTTCAATAGTGACAACATTTTTGTTGAACAAGGAACTCGTTCCAATAAATATATAGAAGATCCCGGGAAATTATAGATTGTTCAATTTAGTTTTTATAATTTGTTTCTAATATACCGATCATTTTTTTAAACTAATGATGGCATGATTGTTTTGCAGGAAATGATGTATTTTATAAAAATATAAATGATTTGGCCTTGGAGATCTTCGGGCCAACCATCCGCACAAGGTGGGACAGACATCTAAAATATTTAAAGGATGAGTTGATTAATCGGTTGTTGGCCTATTCGGCAAAGATACCTTCGATACAATGAAGGTCCTAAAGAAGGATGGACAACATATGAAGATTGTTCGAGACCAATATAGGGTTCACCTAGAAAAGAAACCTAGATATGAGCGCCCTCCGATGATTCCATCAAGGGAGTGGAAAGCCCTAGTGGAATATGGAAAAGAGAAGGGTCTAAGAAAAGAAGGAAAGATACCACCAGGAACTGAGAGGTATGCAATACATTCCACGATGTAATGGCAATCCTTATTATTATTAATTTATATTTTGAATTTGGAACATCGACTAATGTAATTCAACACTTGATTAGGCTGTCAGACACATCAAAGGCCACCAAAGAAAGACTGGAAAAAATTGGTCTTGACACAAGCTTGGGCCTCGTGGTTATTTGAATATATTGGCGGCACGATTTGTAAGTATCAAAAACCCAATACTGCATCAAAATAATAAATAGAAAATAATTTTTGTTTTATTTCGGGGAAAAATGTAAAATTAATGACGTTATGCAAATATGCAAGCCGACCGATTCAAATAAGTCCCCACTCAGGAAGACTTGAAGGTTGTCTTCCAACACAGTTTTGAAGTTGTTGTTGAACGCCAAAAAATATTTTCGGGGCATGCACGGTCTTCTGGTGATCCATCTGGTGCACAGGTATATAAAAAATATATAGTTTAATGAAAATTTATTAATTCTCATGCAATGTATTCGTTATAAAAAAATAGCATAAACTATTTATTCTATTTTTAGCAGGAAAGTAATGATCTTGTTAACGTCGAGGATGTACACCTTCCAGTCGAAGATCATGCTTCAATTCCTGGTAATGAATTTATTAATATGCTATTGTCTTGTATAGATAATTGCAGATGATGAACATTAATTGTAATTCTCCATAATTCAACTGTAGAGCATGTATATGCAGGTAACACTATACAGGTTGATCCTGGACAAGATAATGATGACCATGATGTGCCCACACCAGGTAAAAAACACATTTGTAATGTTTTTTTAAATGAATTACTTGTAATTATAAGACCAAAAATAAATTAATGAAACATTTTCACATTATTGCAACAATTATGAGCTCCTTTCCACAAGTTCAACCTGGTGAGCAATCTACTAGAGATACCGATCAACAAATTCCAAAAGATACACTTCTTGCTAATTATGTAAAGAGAAGAAAAGTAAAAAAGAAGTGACTGAAGAAATTTTGAGTAGTTCTTTTTTATAACACAATGTAGTGCATGGTTTGTTTTGCTATTTAATGGATGAATGTTTAAATCAATGCTTTAATGAATGGTTTACTGAATGGTTTTATCGTCTATTAACTAAATGAATGGTTTAATGAGTGATTAATTGAATGGTTTAATGATTTTTTTTTCAGCTATTGAATGAATGAATGGTTTAATGATTTTTTTTTCAGCTATTGAATGAATGAATGGTTTAATGAAAGTTTCTTTCATCTATTGAATGAATTAATTTGCACTAAATTTTTATTTGCAAGTAGATGCATTAGGTTTGGGGTATTGAGAGTGATGTGAGGGGGGGGGAAGGGCCATAAGAGCTTTCACCTTCACGTGACTGGTCTTCTTTAGTAGAGAATATTAAATTATTCTTGAAACAAAGAGGAGCTCAATGGATGGTAAGGAAGTATACATTAAAAATAGTTATTTCTATAATTATAGTGTTTAAATTTTACTATTGCTATTTGACTCATCCATTGGAACTTATTACAGATAGCCTTGGGAAACATTTTCATAGTTCAGAGGAAAAATTGGCGTTTTGATGTGATCGATGGCCTTATATACATAGTTTTGTAGTTCTCCATGTTTCCTTGGGTGATCTCTTATTACCAATTATTTTACTTGAATAGTATTGTAATTTACATTGTTAAATTAAAAATGTTCATCAACAGTAAAATGTTCATTATTATTGTTCCTTCTAATCATTGAGACAAACTACTCAAACTGTATTTATTTAGCTTCGTTTTTTTATTTTCATAAACACGAAAATATTTATTTTATGGGTCCTAACATGAAATTATTGCAACAGGAAAATATTTGTAGTATGTTGAATGATGTTTTGAAAGGTAAAGAAAAAGATGATAGTGTGAAGCTCCACAAATCAAGGTAAGTTGTAACAAAAAAATTATAAATAGTATTGGCAACACATTCCTAATTCTCATACATATTTTGCTTTAGTTAATTTTATTTGTATTCCATACTTGCTCATTTTCTACCATTCGTTGTTCCCTATAATTTTTACTTGCTTGAATTGATAATAGAATATATCAAATATGCTTAGAAGTCCAAAAACATGGAGAACATGTTTTGTTGCCTGAAAATGTTAGGTTCCTTGTTGTCAGTTTTGAATGGTTTTCTTTGTAACACAATCATTGTCAAAATAATAGATACGTTTTTCACATCTAATTAGATTGCAGATACAAACCTAGGGTTTCCCAAGATCTCTATATATGTTCGAAAGTGATCATATCAAAGAGATGTGAATTTGTTGATTGTTCTTCATCCACGTAATCACCAACATGGAATCTCCATAGACCTAAAGTCAATGAATACCTTCCACAAGTGATAGAGATCTTCTCACAACAAAACCTCTCTCTTGGTCACTAGGGATAGAGATCTTGGTCCATTCACTATTTGTTATAATCATGCTTGCTTCACTTTATCAAACACTCATAGTCCTAGAAATATACTCATCGTCCACCCATATCCATTCATCTATGTCCTAAATTTGGGAATAGAAGATAAAAGTATTAAAACTTGAGAAAAGACACATTCTATAGATTCCTCAAAGGAAATAAAACACAACGATAAAATACTTAAACAATACTAAAATGAAGAAGTAGGGATCTGGGGGGAATCAAGGAATAAAACAAGTAGCATTTACAGCTTGATCAGATCATACAATCCAAAGGAGGAGGTTAAATCCAAGAAACCTATAGCTTAAGGCAAGTAGTAAGAACATTTGTTTTTTCATAGTTGAGCCAACTTTAGATGAATATGGAACCATATCTCAAAATTTTCCCTTCTAAATGGAACAAAGAAAAAAATTATTTAGTAACAAAGAATGTTTCATATAACCCTCATCAAACCATTCTTTTTGCATAAAGGGTGGAAAACAATGCTTTGGCCCAAGGTGAAATGCTAGAAAACATCCCTTGATCACTACAAGAGTTAAACAATGAGAACCTCATCAAATTAGTCCCCTTGAACAAATTGAGGATGCAATATCGAACATGAATCCTAACAAGGACCCTATATCATATGCATTATCATCCCACTTTTACAACAAAGAATGGATTAGCATCAAGCATGTCCTCTGTATGAAGGTTGAAGAACGAAGGGAACATACCAAAGTTGCAAGAATCAACTCCTTCCTTAATCTTATCTCTAATTAGATAAATCCAAACATTTTTTCTCAGTTTTTCCCAACATCCTTCTCTTACATATCATATAAGATTATACATTCTTAGTAAAATATTTGTGTCAAAACTTATCTCGGTAGAGTAGGTAGGCATATTTTCCTAGTTATTCATCAGGGCCCAATATCATAATGACATAAAAATTTATCTAAGTTAAAAGGCTAATTGAAATGGTCATCCAACAAGACATCGCCAATCCCTTCAATAGGGTGAGACATGAATTTCTCTTTTCAATTCTGAGGTGATTGGATTTCAAAAAATATATATAATGGATTGAGGCTTATGTGGATGGACCCATGATAGCCCTGTTGATTAATGGTAGGAAAACCTCCTTCAAAGTATTAGTGGCTTTGATGCACATAATATGTACAGTGGCATCATGCATGATGCACATAATCTGTTGATGAAGAGTTCTAAACAATGTTGATGCACATAATCTTCTCAACATATCCTTTCCTAATAATCTACCTGACCATTTCAATTGAAAACCTTAATCAGTTAAAAACAACAATATTCTGCAATTTACATAGGGTACAATATTCTGCAATTTAAATAAACAAGTTCTGAGAATCACATTTCTGTTTCCATGCTACATTGGAGAAACTCAACAATCCTTGCATAAAGAAATTCTAAATGCTACAGTGCAATGTTTAGTCATTGTATCAACTTCAGGGGTTGAAAAAATCTTAGTTACTTGATAGAAATTATGTTGGAGGAGATATTTTGGATAAAAAAGTTGCATTCAAAGTTGTCCTCGATGGATTTCAGATTTTCTCAGGCCTCCTTTTGATAAAGTCCAACCACAGTGAGTATGTGGAAGACTAATAATCACAGATTACCCTCTAGGCCCAGAGCTTTGCCAACTCAAAAAACAAAAACCAACACCAACCATCTTAACAATTCTAGAATTTGCAGGCAATCTCAACAGAAATCCATCGTTTCAAAGTCTGACAAGTTACATACAAGTTGGGATTATATTTCTCATTATGGTCTGGAAAAACCATGTTGGAAATGTAACATGGAGATGGGATCATACCGTGTACTATAGTAATTTTACAAGAAAACACCCAAAACAAGAATGCCATCATAGTGTGCCTCGTGGTGAAACTGCAAGAAATCTACAACAACCAACCCTGCCTAAGGATTAATTCAAGATGATCCATGATGGACAAGCCTCCAGCATGCAATAGGAATGAAATTCCAAACATGAGATATCAAATTTTCACACAAATCACCTCAGACGTGAAAGTTCCATTGCTTTCAAAACCAATGACAAATCTTCCTCTATAAAGTCAGAATACCTCTTGGATATAATTTTGGGCCCCTTGTATTTAGGAGTTTCAACTTTCTGTGAATCTCCCCACCTTTCTGCCAATCCATCACCTTCCAACATCCTAACCACTTCGTACATCTTTGGGATATGACAAGGGTTAAGCTGAGTACATAATAGCTCTACCTGCACCATCTCCTCAAGTTCAACTCTGTCATATTTGGGTTTAATATCCTCTACAAAGTCAACTCTATATGGCATGCAACCAAAGAGTGAAACCTCTACAAAGTTGTAAAGGACAAATAAAAGGGGTAAAGGGTGACCATAAGCCTTTGTTGCTTGGGCCTATTGACACATTATTTTTCACCCCCCTCTCAATTTTTCAAATGTCGCAAAAACACCAAATTTATCATGTACTATCCTAAGCATTGATACTTGACTTTAACTTTGAGTTTACTATACATTTTGTCCTTAAATAGAGGCTTGGTTGATACCAAGATTGAAATAGTCAAGTTGTAAAAGGGGGGACCTACTAGGATGAAGGAATTAAGATATTCTTAAATGTTACCTCAAACATATAAAATTGGTTCATTTTGATGATATATTCATTGGTGTCTTTCACATTTGTGAATACATTTTTTTATTTTTTGGAATGATATGAGCTTATTTTTAAGTCAGCATTGGTTTATGGTGATATGGTATGGTTCATGTTTTGAAAAGTGACCTTGAAAAATTTCAAATGGTAAATGAGGTAAAATATTTATTAAATAGTAATCACCATGGTTGTGAAGAATGTTTGAATTATTGCATGCATGTTAATAAAGAGCTTGCGTTGTATATTACATAATGTGACTGGTAGCGATTTTTAAAGTTGTCGGATTTCAGTTCTGAATTCATAGTTTGTTTTAGAATATGAAAATTAATATGGTGGAATTACAGGTTGTATTACATTATTATGCAAATTGGAAATCCTCCACAACAATACTTTCTGGATGTGGACAATGGTAGTGATCTCACCTGGGTCCAGTGTGATGCTCCAGAAAGTAGTTGTGTCAAGGTATGTAGCTTAGGAAAGTCTACGCATTGCTCATTTCATTGAGTAATTTGAGTAGAAGGTAGATCCTTTCATATAATAGTTGGTAGCATGCCTATCACACTTGGACGCAATGATGAGTACTTTGGAAAGTTTATGTTCCCTGAATGTTTTTAGTTTCTGTTCCTGAAATTTTTGAGTTTAGGTTCCCTAATTTTTTATTAAGCCAAGTTATGAGCCTGTTGAGTCTCGGAGTTGACTCTGCATTTTGGGTGAGTATCCCATGCATTGATTTTTTGTATCTTATATCTCCTTGTTTATGCATACATTCCAATCCGACAATTATCAAATGGGATTTCTAGATATTCTTGAACGACATGGTATTTGAGGTAGAATTCATGGTGATTGACAGGATCCAGTTGATGCATATGAGATTTGTTTTCTACTTGTTCGCATCTTAATCATGAGAGGTAGTTGTTCTATGTTCTGTTAGTTGTCTTTCTCCATTTATGTCTTGGATATGTCTTAGGAAATTCCTTGAGTTATTGTAATGGATTTATTTGGCTCTCAGCATCTCAGCTTTTTGGGTCATGAGTGAACATTTTTATTCTTTTTTGAATTCCTTCTATCTCGGGTTCAGAAATTTGAGACAACATGAGAGAGTTATCTCTTGTGTGCAAGGACCAAATCGCTTGCACAAGCCAAAGGAATTTGTGCCAAGTAAGGATTCTCCGTGTGATGTTGTGAAGGGAAGGAGTGGAAAAGGGGCTTCTCAAAAGTGTGATTATCATGTTGATTATGCTCATCATAGCTATTCTAAGGGAGTACTTGTTATATACAATGTTCAGGTCCTTCTCACTAGTAAAACTACGTAGACAACAAATCTTGTGTTTGGGTATGCGTTGCTTCTTTTAATTATTTTGTTTGTGTCAAGTGGATTTCATTTCTTTGAAACAACTTCTAAAACTGTGAAAATTACTAAATTAGGGATTATGATAAGAGATATCCTTGGTTATCTGGAGAAAGTCACAATATATTTTAATAAGCCTTCATAGACCTCCCTGGTGATCAATAATGTTCATAAAAAAATCGAGGTGGTCAATAATGTTCATAAATGTCTTTTGTGATAGGTGTGAAAAATGCCAGGGGGGACCTTCGGTAGAGTACCCTCCACACACGGATGGTGTTTTGGGTCTTGGCAGTGGTATGGAAAGTATTCCAATTCAATGGGAAAAGAAAAGGCCTTATCAAGAATGTTATAGGCCACTGCATTTCTGGAGGAGGACGAGATGGAGGATACATGTTCTTTGGTGATGATCTTGTACCTGCCTCAGCCATGACTTGGGTTCACATGCATGGCAAGCCATCCATGTAATATCAAAATACATCTACTTTCTCTACTCTCTATGTGTTTTCAATTTAAGTTACATGTAATCAAGTAGAATCTTTCTCCACATATTTCCTAAATATATAAAAGTTCCATAAATATAATAAGTACTGAATCAAAAGTCATCACATATCATAATTCATGTTTAAGTTTCAGCCTCAAGGAACATAGTATATAATCATTTCTTAGTATCACTGAGTCAATAAGCTTGAATCCTCTAATTCATTGGAGCCTTCTTGTCTTGAATTCATTTGTGCTAATAATTTCATTGACCCAAAAATTCCATAAACTGTATGAGCTTTTGTTTTCTCTCCTTTCACATGCTTCAATACAACAAATATAGAGATTCTAGATAAGGTTATTCATCTGCAACCTTCATTAGATGGATGGGACCAAATTCCTTTAGATCCATGCCTTGGTCATTTTAGGCTTCAGAATATAAACAATTTTGTCCTTCGTCTTCATTTTGTGTTTAATTTTATAGACTAAGCTAGTCTTCTAGAGTTTCAACCTGCTCTGACACATCCATTGTTAATTCCTGTAATTTTGATTTGTGTGCACTAAGATATTGCACCAAAACCATTATCCTTCTTCTCCCCTTCGGAAAGTTCTTGTTATTCCTTTGCATGTGCTATTCATTTATCTATACTGGGTTTGATATTTTTCTCTTAATGTTTACCTATCCCTTCACTAAGTCTCCACAACAATCTGTATAGGAAGTGATCTTGAAAGCTATCTCAGCGTGTCTTGTCGGTGACTATTTCTTCCTGTATATGCTGTCATAGGTATAACACTCTGATTTTCCCCATGAGCAACACTATATTCTTATTGAACCCTTGTACGAAATAGATTCTGATATCTGAACACCAAGAAGGATTATCAAATAGAGATAAAAATAGTTACGTTGATTTTAAGAGAAGAACAATGCCCATAATAGTACAATGACAGGTGCTAGTATGAGCCTTTAGCTTCTACTCATATTTGGACATTTAGATTCCCATATAAACCATAGATCTTCCTCTTCTATATATATCCACAAATCACTTGATTTCTTATCACAATGCATAATCCCCTCTTTACATATTTATTTTTTATTTTCCATGAATTTTAATTCCATGCCCTAGAATAATAATATTTGAAACACTTATAACATATTACCATTTCCCAAAACAAACAATAATCCCTTCATTTTTGTTACATATTTCATGTGACTTATCTATTAACATCTAATTTTCTGTCTAACCATACTTTAATGCGGATATTATTTATACATATCATTTATCACAATCTCTTATCTTGTTTTTATTATAACAAATTGAAATTGTCAAAGGCTAGATTACATATTTCTACTTGTCATCCAAGTGGTTACAGTAGGTCCGGTTTAAGATCTCAATCAGCTGTTTTTTCACACACAACTTAGCAGGTTGAATCTTTGTCAAGGTTCTTCCTTTTCTTTAAAACCTTTCTGATATAAATATTAAGGTTGCAATTTCCAAATGTCTTAAAAATTCCTTTGCCTAATGACATCTTAGATAAGCATACTGAGGTAGATTTCATGTTTCTAGTTGTCACCAAGGTGTCTACATTAGTTCTAGCTTAAGATTTTAACCATTTGTTGTTTCACGTGCAACTTAGCAGGTTTAATCTTCATCAAGGTTCTTCCTTTTCTTTGTGACCTTTTAGATATAAATATCTAAAGTTACCATTTCCAAATGTCTTAAAAATTCCTTTTCCTCGTGCTTTCTTAGAGAAGGATACCAACTATTTTGATTTAGATTATCATATAAGACAAGGACTATCTTAGGTTATCACAAATAGGAATAACAACTTGAAAACATTTTACCCTTGATTCTAGAGGGATGAACAATATGATAAAAGCTTCATATTTTACTTCTCCTATGGGATATATCATGTTAAATATATGAACGAACCTTGATGTTTTCAGTCAAGTTGCATTTTTCTCCTTTTATATTATCATCCATTTCCATGGCTCGCATTGCTAATGTTCTTAGTGTACCATTTGATACTTGGAAGTTGGTAGCTAATGCATGGTGTTGAATAACAAAATGTTTTAGCTCCATGATGTACACTTTCCAATCAATGCATGCATTTTACTTGTTTAGTCACCATCTGCCCAAAAATCATTTGCTATAAACTATAATGCACTCAGGTGACCAAGCTACTTTATTTTTGGAGTTCTATATGAGGAATAATCAATATGGATTGCACAAAACCTCTTTCAAAAGATGATAGATTCCCCAACTCTGTATATATTGTTACCCATTCATTTTTACTCGTTATCTTTATTTTATTCATAGTTCACTCCCATGTTTAACAAGAGAGAACTTGTAGACAAAATGGTTTTCAATGAAAGCTATTTCTCCCTCTTTTATGCATCTATCTCCATCCTTTCTTATGAAGCTATTACTACATTTAAATAGATAAATAGAATGGGTAGCTCAAATTACTAAAAAAAATGTTATCAACTTCCTTTCTAGTCTATTCCTCCTTATATTGATCCATTAGCAGATGTAAAACCATGTCAATTGCAAGATGATTGGTAATCAACTAAGATCCACTTTGTAGGAACCATATTCATTTAGGACCTGAAATTGCTATTATCATTTACACTGTGACATATATTAGTAACATAAAGAAGAAGTAAAGGGACATTGTTGCAATTGTATTCCTTCAGAAACATCACCATAAAAACATACAACTCCATTCTAATCCTTGGAAAAATACATCACTAACATTACTATTTTTCTGATCTGTCCTTGAGGCTCAGTCCAAAATTTCCCACAAATTAACTATATTCTTGTTGTAATTTGTTATTCAAAATAATCTATGAACTTCTACTAACACACTGTTCCCTTGTTTTTCAGAAAACACAATAATGTGGGGGTTCCACATATGAATTTGGGAACAAACCCCTTGCCAGTGATGGACATGGGAAAAAGATAGGAGGAATAATATTTGATAGGGGTAGGTACTACACATACTTCACAAATAAATCTTATGGTGCTCTCCTCTCAGCTGTAATGAATGTTCCAAAATCCATCGTACTATAGGGACTTTGTCTCTTTCTAATAACGCAATGTTGACAAGTTAAAGAAAACCTATATATAAAACAATTGAAGCAAGATTGATCAGACTCATTCCTACCAGTCTGTTGGCAAAGGAAATATGGGTTCAGGTAAAGGGCTTTACTTAAGTTTTGAAAATCAAGTGTGAGTTCAATTTCAACAATTCAATCTTAGGCTTATTTAGTGTACAAATTAAAAAAGTATGGCCATTGGCAAGATATTAGTATCTTGAATGCTACATGAATTTTTTGAAATGTATCAGGTATGTTGTGTATGCAGCGACATACTTTAAGCCGTTAACACTCAATTTTAGAAGCACCCTAACAAGAAAACAGATGGAAAATTTGGTTATTTGGTTGTTAGTGTCAGCATGCATAAGCTTTGACATAATCTATGGGAACTATCTATTTACCTAATGAGATTGTAACATGAGATCATGTTCAAGCATCAACATTATGAGACTGCTATAGAAGATATTGCCGCAGAAGCTATTTATTGCTTTAGCTTAATAATTTCTATGATGAAAAAAATTATTGATGAATGAGTTTCAATGCATAGGAAAAAGGTAATGTCTGCTTGGGAATCCTGAATGGTGCGACATTGGGTAATGTGGACACAAATGTTCTTGGAGGTAATGAAACACCATTTTTTTTTCTTCTTTTTTGTTGTGTTTCTGCCAGGATAATTCTTCTACAAACATGGAGTAAATGAACTTGGGTGGGCTTATATCTAGAGTAGTTGAGGCATGCTCTTAATATACATGTTGGTGATGGCACTAAGTTAAAGTAACAAAATTGTGTTGCATTTTGTATATATATCTTTGCAAGGGAACCTTGTTGTTTATGACAATGAGAAACACCAGATCGGTTGGGCTCATGCAGATTGCCAAAAGATTTCCAAGTTCTTAACCTTCTTCTTCTGATTTGAATTCTATAGGATTTAGTGCAATTTTTTATTTTTCATATGATTTTGTGCCTCACAGAGATATGACAAACTGAGAGCCAATAATCGAATCTTTCCAAGTACACCATCAATTGCATTTCTGATTTATCAAATAAGGGGCAGTTGTATATACATTTTTTATGAACCTCCATTTTTGGAATCTTTCATCTATTTATACTTAATAATAAGTACTATGTCCTACTTCCTCTTTTTTGTGTCCTACTATTTCCTATGATCAAAACACTACCAATAATGCCTATGTTTTGGAGTTGAACACAGAGAAACTTATTCCCTTCTTGTATTTACCTCCTAAATAAAATAATGTCGGAGATATTAGTGAAGTTGCTTAGATGATATCATTGTAGTCGGATTTGATTATGTTTATTATATGCTTGCTTTTCAAACCAACACTTATATCATTGAGCAACATATAGATATTATATGTATTGATTTGTTAATGTTCATTGTTTACAGGAAGAGCTTAAGCAGTTGGGTAGACAACGGATCTTTACATTATTCATTAAGATTATGAAAAATTTGTATGGGAAATTGCATAGAGCTGCAACCAAGGAGGTGGAATCATCCTTGCCACATTTGCAAAAGGTAAAAATTGATCCTTAACATGTTATTTTGGAAATTCCTTTGATATCAATATAAGATAATATTTACCAGATGTTGCTAAGACACTTGTGATGTTCATAGGTGGCAATGCATCCTCACGTTATATCAATAGATGAGGATTTGAATAATGCTGCCAGAGAAGTGGTGAGAATTGCAATCTACTAACTTGGTTATTCACAATGTTGTTTTTGAAACATGCTTGATTTAAACCTTGGGCTAATGAATATGAATACCCTTCTCTATTTGCTTTTTGCATGCTTCAATTTGGAAATTGGTTGACATTTATATTTTTCTTTGCAATATTCTGGAGGTAAAAAACTTCATAGCTATGACAACAAATTTAATGTTTTATGGTTGGTAATGTAGGAAAAAATGAATGAAATCCTTGAAGATATGTTGAATCTTGAGCAGCTTCAACATTATTCTATACTGGGCAGAGAGGATGATTTTGAGGAGGCACTACAAATAGGTGATGGAAAGATGTCCAAGAGTGGTCTAATTAGAGTAAAAGAAGGAGTTAAGGACAGATCTAAAGGAAAAGACAAAGAGGATATGAGACATGGTAAAAGAAAAGAAAATAATAGAGGGCATAAGTGACCAAACAAGAAGAAATCAAGAACATGAGCATATAATCTTCCAATGAGGTTGGCAGTGGGCTTATGAAATTCCAATGTTTAACTTTGTATTCTCTTGATGCAGAATACACCAGTTTTCGTTTATTGAAGAATATCATAGCATATCAATTATGGTATTCTTCATTTGTTGAAGAAGAATGGTGTTGAACTTAGCTTTCCACTTTATTAATTCTTTGTCCTCAAAGAAATCATGGACGGTTTCATCTTCCATTGCTAAGAATCGAATTGATTTTTATTTGTTTTTGAATATTTGTGAGGCTTGTTTGTAATGGAAGTGTGAGATTTGTGAATTTGTTTAGCAGATGATTTTGTCTTTGTGAACCATATAACTTGTATTTTTTCTTTTTCCATTTGAATTCCATAAATTGTTCTTAGAGGTTAGAGCCATATGTTCTTAATTGCATTAACCATTCTACTCCTAATACCACGACCATCCCATTTAAGAGCGTAACATCCAGTTTGTAGTTTCAATCTTTATATCTATAGGAAACCTTCATGGCATGTTTTTATTCCTTTGGTTTGTTGACCATTGATGACCTTATGAATGTCTCCCATGAAATTGACCTTTGCAAGACTTGGATCCATGAAATTGTGTGTACTTCCACAGTCCACAAGGATTGTGATATTTTTAATATTTATGCTTCCCTTGAGTTTTAATGTCCCTGGTTCCATTTTTCTTGTAAATGGGGCCCTATCATAAGTTTTAGTGTTAATAATGGAATATAAATAATAGGACCCCCTCTTCCAAATGGCACCATTTGAGATTAAAACAAGTCTATAGGACCCCCTCTTCCAAATCAAAATGGAAAGGGTTATTTTTTTTATTAATTTATAGCTGATCGTCAGTTTTCTGAAATCTAAGGAGTGGAAGATATCGTCAGATATCCTTCCAATCCAACAACACTAATACACTTCCAAAACCAAGCTTCTGTCGGAATTTCGACTCCTATCATTGACATCCGATGACCATTCCATACAACCGACGGCTTACATCTGACAAAGATTTCATACTAGACGTCACAAATTCGACGATCAGTTGTCGCAAATTTGACACCAAATGGCTATAAGAGTTCCCCAATTTAAGATTATATGTTGTCGACATTCCAACGAGGTTTGGAATGGGGTCAATATACCGACGATGAGAATCCGTCGAAAATTTGACAAAGTATTGATGTAATACTTCTCCAATTTAGGATGATACTATGTCAAAATTTTGATGGGGTTCGAAATGGTGTCGAATAACCGACGAATTCCCACCAATGAAAAAACAACTGTTGTTGTCGAATAACAGACACGTGTCTATCGAATTTCATACATTAAAGCTGGCATATTTCAGGCTAAAATTATGTTGTATTTGGAATAGTCTGGACTAGTTAGTGTAGTTTAGAATTCATTCATCATTATTTGAATTCATTCTAATTAACATATTAGCTTTTCAATCCACTTCAGCAATCTCTTTTCTAAGTTTCTCTATAATTTTTTACATTTAGTTTTGTTAAATTCATAGTTTTATTTGGTAATTTCAATAGAATGTTGTCTTTGAAACTTAAATTCATTCCATTGATTTGTGTTTTTAGAATATCATAGCAATTTCTTCCTTTGTCAATTTGTTTTTTATTGATTGAATATTTTGGTAGTTGTTAATAGAATATTTTAGTTTGAAAATCGAATCTATTGTAGACTCCATTAGATTTCCATATTTTGAATCGATAAGATTAGAACATTGTCTTTGACATAATTTTGTGCTATAGGATTTATGTGTTTTTTAGTGTGAACTTAGGTTCTTAGTTTGTGTTTATTCCGGCTTGTTTTTTTTAGTCTGAGGTTCATTTGCACATTCATAGTCTAGTGTAGAGCTTATAGTCATGTTTTGCATTTTTGTTCTTTGTACATTTATGTTTTTTGAACAAATTTAGATTGCACATAGTAACTCATATAGAAACAAATTCAAGTACTACACTTAGATTTCATTTGTGTATAATCTAGTTTAAGGGTAATTAATAGATATTTCCTCTAGTAAGCATTGGATCAGTTAGATTAGACTAAGCTAGGTTAGTCTTCACCCTGCATATACAATATCGACACCTCAAAGCCTATGAGCCTCGGGTTGATAATTTAGTGTCGAATTAGTTATCATATAATTTTCCCAATAGTGCAGGTTGAAGAAATCACTATATGGGCTAAATCAGGCTCCCGGATCTTGGTATTCCAAGATTGATGGATTTCTGCTATCACAGAACTTTAGTGGGTGCAATTCTAATCCAAATGTATATTTGAATCCAATTCATGCTTAAATCATTATTATTGTCTTGTATTTGTATGACCTTTTGATGACAGGAAGTTCCATGAAATAAATTGCCTCCTTGAAGGATGCTTTGAACCATGCCTTATCCATGACTAATTTGGGACTGTTGAGCCAATTATTGGGGATTGATATTTCTCAGTAATCCCTTGGAATAAAAGTACATTATTCCAAATATGATTCATACCTGCTAAACAAGTTCAACATTAAATATTGCAAGCCAATCAAGAGTCATTTCCTCTCAAGAGTTAAGCTTGAAGAAACATATTCAAATCCCTTGGTGAACAATACTATGTACATAAAACTAGTTGGTTTTCTACTCTATTTGACTCACACTCGACCTAATATCTCTTATGCATTTAGTGTGGAATCTAGACATATGGATCAACCACATGATATCCATTGGACGAAAGAAAAGAGATCATGCACTTTGTGCAAGGAACCAAGACACATGGAATTCACTATGTTGCAAAATCTGATCTAGATTTAGTTGGTTTTATTGATTGTGATTGGGATGGTGATAGCAATCATAGAAAATAAACTTATGTATATGTGTTTATGCTTACAGATGGACCAAATTTCTGGTCAATTAAAACACATAGTGCCATTACACTTTCTTCTACAGAGGCAGAATACAGAGGAGTTGTGAATGCAGCAACTCAATGTGTATGGTTGCAAGGGATACTTGGAGAGTTTGGGATTGAGTCTGGAACTTAAAAAATCATTTTTTGTGACAATCAGAGTTCTATTTGAATCTCAATAGGCCCTATTTAGAGGTAGAAAACCAAGCACATAGATATCCATATGCACTACATTAGAGGACTTGTGCATGATGAGGTCATTGCTCTGCACTATATATTGTGCATCATATGGGCAAGTTGCACACATATTCACTAAGGAATTCTATGAGAATACATTCAAAAATCTCAAATCACTATTTGGGATAGTTTATCATATGGTGAATACTGATTGGAGACAATATTTCACAAATTTAAGTTCATGTCCATGTTTTGAGGGAGGATTTTCCCCTTGTGGTTTTGCCTCTTTCCTTGTTTTTATGGACAAGCAGTATGTAAAGGGTGAATAATCCTTGTTTCTATATATATTTCTAATATTTTTCATAATTTAAGATTAAGGGGGGTGTTAGAATAATCAAAAACCTATTCCCATACTTAGGATAAATTTATTAATCTTTATGGTTAATTTCCTAGGTCCTAGACTAGCTAGTTGGTATCCACTTGCACCACTTGTTCAAAATTTCCATAACTGCATCTAAGACTGCCCTTCACATATTCTGGATAATATTCTTCCAACTATACATACTTCCCAATTTAGTAAGTGCACTTTCCTACCTTATCCAGACTTAGATTGCTTTTCAGCAGCTTTAAGGTAAAAAGGTGAAAGCTAGTCACATGGCAACTACCTTGTTTTTTCCCCAAGTGATCCTCCTTATTTTTCTCTCTTAAAAGCATGAGTATATGGAATTTCCATCACTTATCAGCTGGAATACATCATTCATCCAATGTGTGACCTTCGTGGACTGGTTTAGAAAGTATTTATGCACCTAAGGGGATTCTTAACTTTTAGTAAGCATGCTATTGTGAGGATTCAACTTGCCTCCTTAGGCATTTGAATCTCTGATGTAATTATATATTTGGATAGCATATTCTTTTATAAGGTTGTATGATGTACACTTATGCAGTGCAAGTTAGTGTTATGCACCAATTTTAGTCTCCAATTTTGGGTGGATCTTTGCATGTTTTGTAGCATTTTTTTGTGAGTTCAATTGTACTAAGACTAGGATTAATTTCCACACATGTTATGATTAAATTAAGTAGCATATGGGGGTACATAAAATTTCATGAGATATGGAAGTTATTTGTGTTGAAACAGTGGTTAAAATGTTTGCACGATTGTGTGACCTATTTGTCATTATATTGAAATAACTGGATTATGCAAAGTTGCTAATCACATGACTAAATTTGTCTTGTAATGAAATATCATATGATTTACAATTGGAGAATGAAAAGTATTTAATATGGAGTCATTCTGATGGAAGATCCTGAAAAAGAAGAGGACAAATATGGATCCATACAGAAAGAAGGGAAACCTTGTTGTTTATAGCGAATCATCCAAATCCTCCAGAACATATGTTACAGGTGAAAGACACATTGAATTCAACCGAGATGTGGAATTCCATGAAGAGGATGCATTCAAGAAATTAAAATAGATTCATCATGATATACATATAGAGGGGCTTGAGTCTCCTATGTTGGAGTACCGAGGTTCTGGTTCTCCCCATTCAGACGTTTAAAAAGGATCCAAAAGTGTTCACATATTCTCTAGATCCCGAAGAACCAATAGAACTGGTTGAAGAACCTCATGCTAAGAGGATATCTGCATGGTTCTCATTACAATATTCAAGAATATATGCATGATTCTTGGGATTAGATATGTAGAAGAAACCAAATGAAAATTTTCCTCAGTCAAGGAAAATACACAGTAGATATCTTGAATAGATTCATGATGATGGGCTATAAATGCATGACCACACATATGATGAAGAATCTGAAGTTGATTCTTATTCATATTTGGAGGATCTCATAGACAATTGAGTTGATCCTAGATGCACCTGGTTAGTACCAGGCCAGTTATATTCTTTGCAGTCAGTACATATAATTGTATAACAAAGCATGTGTTGATGTACATGTATGGTATGATTGTATATAGAAATAGTGCACCTCAGTACATATCCATGGATGATCAATTTTCCAACCCTCTATCCAAACTAAAGTTGAGTACTTCTAGGACAATATTGGTGTAGTAAAGAATAATTCCTCTAGTTGAGATGGAGTATTGATGTCTCTCTATAGATAACAACAGATAGATAAAATCCTCACCAGTAAGTCATGTTGGACATGACTAAGGAATTCGCCCCACCGATAAGTCATGCAATGGTACATGACTCCGACACCAATTAAGACATACAATAATATATGGATCATATCAACTATATAGTGGTACATTGTTCAGTTAATACATGCGACAAATAAGCCACTTATTTATGCATAGCTCAGATTAATTCATATAGGAATACCATACTTAGATGCTAGTTAGTCAAGGTACATGCCTCAACTAGGGGATTCTATATCTCACGTGGAGTGAACTCACATGCGAAGAGCTATAGTCAAGACCTCCAATAAACATCAAATAATAGTCAAGGTATCCATAACTATCAGTGACTGTTAGCTACTCGAGTGAGTCATACTCAGGACTATTGGCGAGCAATCAGACGTATTGGAGATTCAAATAGCCATATAGTTGGCTAGTGGGGTACCACAAGATAGAGAAGAAGAAAAAAACAATTTGAAAATAGTCAGGCCTTGGAGAACATCACAGAGAACTTCTCTAAATTGTAGAATATTCTAGAAGTCAACAAGCATAAATTAAGTGTTGAATATTGACAAAGGAAATGTGAGATTTTCTTCTTTTTTGCAAGAAAATTACACATTTAATGTGTTACAAGAGTTTGCTATGATGGATTGAAAATCCATGGTTTCTTGTTTAGGGAAAATATATGAGTCAGAATAGGTAGCTTAATGTATTTGATACATAGTAAACCTATTATGATATTAGTCAGATCATGTCTAATATTAAGCGTTTACATTAAGCATGTGCTCAGGTACCTTCAAGGTACTGTTGCTTATGGACTCAATTTTTACTATAGTGGTGAGGTAAAGTTAATTGGTTATGACATAGCCATTTAGGATGGTATTATTGCGACTAGTACTTAAAAAGAAAAGTGTATTGCAGATAAAACTACATAAGCAATGTATATTGTGGCTAGTACTACCCGTCGAGAAGTAATGCAGCTTGAGATGCTACTTGGTGGGTTAAAATATTGAGTGTAAAGTTATTTTCTATGATAACCAAAATATGCATCAGGATTTCTAACAACCTTGTGTTTCATGATAAGTTAAAACACATTTAGATGAAGTATCACTTCATAAGATACATGGTTCAGTAAAACTTTAGTACATTGCTATTGATAAGTAGATTGCATATGATATAGTCATGTGTTAACAAATACTCTATCTATGGCGAAGTATAGGTACGTTTGATACAAGCTTGATGTTGCATAAAAAATCATCCTTTGTTGAGAGGGAGTGTTAAATATATAGCATCACAACTCATTCTCCAAGCCATCTTATATAACCAAGATTAGGTCCTCCCATATAGAGGAATCCCGAGTTGGACTCAAGTACTTCGAGTAAATCAAGAATGACTAAGCATTCCGTATAAAGGTTATTCCTTCCATATAGAGGTGATTGCTTCGATTTATCAAAGTAATAATGTTGTAAGGTCCTGTTGGGAAATTCCATAGACTTGTGTGTCAAGTCAATATTCTCACAAGGAACTTCAGTATAAAGTTACCCATGGGGTGGACCTCCCTTATAGAGGTAAATATTTGCATGCTAAATAATATAATGTAGTGTGATGTATTAATAACCATGGTCACTAGTTTCTATGAAGTGTCCTCTATAGACTGGTCACCTCTAGAGTGAATTACTTTAGCAGATGATCATTTGGCCCAAAGTAATATAATATGATCAGAACACCCAAGAAATATTCTGATTATAATCCGATATGATACATAATTAAATCTAACACATATTGACCGTTCAGTAAAATATAAGAGACACAGATAATCAATAGAAAACAAAAGAGTTCAAATTTCTCATGAGATGAGTTCAACAGATTAAAGTGAAACTCGAATTGTATTAAATCTTTAATTATAAAGCTTCAGTTAAATAACAATGCATTCCTTAGTTAAAGATTCAGATAAATCTTCAGTTAAAGTAACAATATATGCATCAAGTAAATATTGTTAAGCTTCAATTAAAGTAATTATATATGCATCAGTTATATATAAATATTGTAAAGCTTCAATTAAAGAAACAATGTATTCCTCAGTTAATTAAAGGAGAACTAACGCTTGTCACTTGAGTAAATATACCAAAATTATTTTAGTTAAGAATAGTTAATGGAAGTGTTAATAAAAGGAATTAGTTAAATAAAGTGGTTTACATGACGACACTTTAGTTAAACTAAAAGACAACATTTTAGTTAAACTAAAAGATGACACTTAAGTTATGACACTTAAGCTACACCTATTGCATGATGACACTTAAGTGAGCATGTTAACCAAGTAATCCTACATCTAGTTAAGAGGCGAGATCACTCTGAATACAATTGAGCATTATTTAATGTCAAAGAAGAAAGACATAGCGCATTATGTATTTTTTTTGCAGGATTGAAGAAACCAAGGTGCACAACAATTATCCAAGAAGGAAATTCGCTAGGGTTTGCATCGGAGGCTAATTCCTCATGCAGTGTGTTAGCACATGTGCTAAATTTTGAACATTTTTACATAGAAATATGTACGAATTCCCCTACAAAGATTTAGACTAGTAAAAGAAAGAGTAAGATATGAAATTTTTCATTTTATATAACCTGAGTAAGTGTTGAGCCGGTTTTGAAGGATCTGTTCCTGGTTGAAGGTGAAGAAAACACTCAAAAAATCCTTAGGCACAACCTTGGAAATGAGCTCAAATATGAAAAATATGATCAAAGTTAAAAGTTGACCAGAACAGACGGCCTAAATGCAGAGTGGAGAAAAATCAAGGCCCATAATTCATTTCCGCCAAAGATAAAATAGGGAGCAGAAAAGCAGAAAAAAAAAAAGCTTCACTTGTGAAAGTTGGTAAACCCGGCTTCCGCTTTCCACAATCCAAGATACGACAATCGAGGATGACTCCAGGAAATCAACGATCCAACAAAAATGCATAATAGGAAAAGGACAAAATTTCGGTTATAAAATTTGGTATTTCCGACTTTTGCTTTCTGCTATTTTGCAGAAAGGAAAAAGTGCAATGCAAAAAATGCAGGAATTTGGTCATGAAAATTTAGAATCTTGCTTTCTGCGATCGACAAGATTGACGGTCCAGAAACCTTCTGCGCAGATCAATGGACTGTAAAGGAACAGAGAGGAAGATAGTGGAAATAGAAAACACAGAGTTTTTGTTGCAAAAAAAGATGAAATCCCGCTTTCTGCGAACCGCAAGATCGACGGTCTGGAAAGATTCCACGTAGATCAACGGCCCGAAAGGGAGCGGAGAGGCGAAAAGTGGAAATGTAGAAAATTTAGCACTGTGAAAGCAGAGATCCCACTTTTTGCTTTCTGCAGCCCACATCTTGACCTCATATCAACAGCTCAGAGAGTGTCCGCCTAAGATCGATGGTATCAAAAAGAGAAACATGCACATGGGATAAGTAGATCTCTCGATTTTCAGAATCTTGTAGGTCCCACACATCTCAGCGATCATGATTTTGGGTGGAAGATATCTATGGTATGTGTGCATTTTGCAACCAGAATATGCACGGAAGATCAAATATTTTAGGGTTACGAAATCCTGTAGACCCCACACTTTTGAATGGCAGGGATCTAGGTGACTTTTTGATCAATGGTCAAAATTTATTTCGTAATGGAAAGGAGAAGGAAGTTTATCAAGTCAAAGGATTGTGAAATCTAGTGGGATCGAAAGCGCTACCAAATTAAACACAAGGAAAGATCAATGACTCTCATCTATTCATGCATCTCCGATGAGATCTGATTGTGTACATACAAATCGCTATGACAACTTGCACGCTCAAAGTCAGAGCGGGCCTACGCGATGGGAAACATGCATAAATGAAGTTTCTCGTCCCCATTAGCTATCACGCTTGAATATTGGAGGTATAAAGGTCATGTTTATAGAGCACGATAGTTTATAAGGATAATTAGCATGGCATTAACCATGTAACCTGGGATTTGAAAATCAAACGGCCCATTACTACTCCCGCCACCTTGCAACTCTAACGTCTGCTACGCATGACAGATGGATACAACTCTGACCTCCAAAATTGTTGACTGTCACCACGAGGTACTCATTCATCGTCTATCAACCCTTTTGTGTTCTGTAATTCATCCAATTGACAGTACCGCCATGGCCTTTTCTATAAAAATCCTTGACCCGTCTGAGGAGATCATCTGCGATTGACTTTACGAAGCTTATGATCCTTGTTTGCAATTTTCCAGTGTCATTGATGCCTAGAACTCTTTGCTATCAACTTCTAAAGACTAGTAAAAAAATTTGGTAAATTTAAAATTATCCTTAGTAGGGTTCACATTAGAACAATTGCCCCATTTCCCAGATATTGTCCAGAGGGAAGCCTCTAATTATTCTACCACTGGGAAGGCCATCTTAGATGATACCCACTACCATGTCATTTGCAAAATTACACTAGAATCTATTAGGTTTGCCCTGGGTCTCTCCGAAGTCGAATGTTAGGCCCTAATCCCCTTCAGTGAATTAGAGCTTCTACATGTGTTCGAGAAAGCTGACCTAAAATCCAAGAATAAAGTGTTCCAGACCATTTTGAAGACCCCGGTTCCCGTAAAGACCCTTATCACCCCACTTTCTGCTAAATTGTTCATAAATCCTTTCGTATCATCCATCTCCATCTTAAGTCAAATCCTAGGCCTTGATTGTGATATCATGGTCTCTAAAGTAATGCTAGGAATTCTCCTTTACCTTAGTCAATATAAAGCAGGAATTCAATTCTATGATTTCTTGGCCAGAGAAATCAACTCGCAGCTTTAGAAGTTTCATTTGGATATGCACTTTAGATAACAGGCGTATCTATTTTCCATCATAGTCAGTTCCAACCAGCAGACCCTTGAGGACATGGATCCAGAGGTGTTCAAATACTGGCCTCGGTCTCTCCAGAAGATCCAGGCCTGGTCTTACACTTTGTTCATTGACAGAATTGTCCTCAGCATCTACAGACTATTTAACCCTAAAAAGAAGAGGACATCAAAATACATGAAGGCTACCTTGCAGCAAGATGGAATTAATGATTGGTTCCTGATGCAGAATTATTCAGTTATCAAGGTATATAGCTTATCGGCTGCCCCTTTCATGCTACCAATTTTCTTAAGTCCCTCAATATTCTCACTAGAATTGATGAGGCATAGTATTTCTGCTGATGAGGAGCATTTTACTGCTCACAAGAAGGACTCTTGAATCAAATGCCCTATTAATTTTGGGCCCTTCCTTGTGAAGAATCCAACAATGTTACCAATGGCACAGACAGTTTTGAAGGCCATGAACTTTCAGGTGACTCATGCACATAATTACAATCTTGAAGGGATCATTTCCCATAGGAGGGTTCAGGTGCATAAGTCAATATTTATTCACTCAATGATCCCTGACTTGTCGCGGTAGGAAAATTATATTGCCTATGATTTTGATTGGACTCCAGTAGAGAAAATTCAGGATCCTAAGGAAGTGTAAGGTACGGTCCCAACTACTCCCTTGCACCTAAACAATGATGGTAGAAGTAGAAGGTCTTGGTCAGAGGTGGAGGATATAGAATGTGATGAATAGACTCCTAGAAAGAATCCTAGGATAGATGAAGTGGAAGACGTAATCGACCTGGAGAAGGAGTTTTATTTTTAGTTTGTTTCCCTCAAGGAAATGATAGAAGAAGAACATGCTACTGAAATCCCTGCTGGAGGGGAGGTTGCAAATAAGGTGGTGGTTGCACAAAAACTAGTGGTTGGGAAACCAATCACTACATGATTAGAGAGAAATCCCTTGGGAGCTTCACATTCAAAGAAGAAGGGAGCTGAGGAACCTTTCCTCAAATATTAGACATACTCCTTCACCTCTGTTGTTGAAAAACAATTCAAGACTAAGAAGCAGATGTTCGATATCTATGGGAAACTCAAGGAGCAGGCCAAAACTGAGACTCAGAGGAAATCCAAAGAGTTGAGGAAGTTTTCAGGTAGCAAGGTCTCCTTCACCACTGCAAGGAATTTTATAACTATCTCTTTCAATCTAGCCATCACTAATGAGGAAGGAGTGTCAGAGGTCGAGTTCCAGATGGACAAGTTCTAAATATCAGACAAGATTGTTTTCCATAAGGGAGTTAGCGATCTCATATATGCTGACCTGAACAAGGAGGAATTGGCCCATATCAAGTCCCAATAGAGGGTGGATAAATTAGAAACCCAGCTGAAGCAGGAAAGGGAAACAAATAAGGCTTGGAACTTGAAGGTAAAAATCCTACAGGACCAGGTGGAAGATATCACTGCATAGAAATATCTGCTACAACCCCTTGAAATAGAGCACCTTATTTCAATGGAACTTCCTACATCAACAGAGCATCATGTTCCTATAGGGAATCCTACCTCATCAGCTAAGTCCCCAGTAAAGATCTAGGATTACAAAAAGAGGAGAAAGATACCTATCAAGAACATCCAACTCTCTCCTCAAATTGTGAAATTGCAAAGAGAGATTGAAACATTGCAACATCAAGTTTTGGATTTGAAAGGTCACCTTGCTGTGTTGGACGATGACAAGCGTATGTGGGAAGAAGAGAAGTGACAAATGAAAGAAAGGATCGATGATTTAAATTAATACAACACCCCTGAAGATAAGTCACCCGCTTCTCTGGTGATCAAAAACATGTCTGACATGTCCCTAAAGGAACTGGAGATCACTCAATTAAAGGAATCAAATCAAGAGTTGAAGGACAGGATCACTGCAAAGAAAAGTGAAGACTCTGCTAAATATATTAAGAGATTGAAAGAGAATATATCCAGGTTTGAATAAAGGATTCTAGATTGTATGTAAGGAATTTGTCCTTGTTAGATACTCCTTATATCATAAATTGTATTCGTTATGTGTGTATAATGCCTGAGATGAAACTCATCCTTAGATAGATGCTCTGTTTCAGCTGTTATCCTATTTTGTTGTTTCTTCTAATGGCGTTTTCAAGAGATTCACCCATAGATAGGTGCCTCTTGTTTCATTAGGATTCTCATTTTTCCTCCTACCATTACAACACGTTATTGTATTGAATATAACAACCACGTTGCCTCAAATTGCATAAGAGAATCAACACTCATTATTGTTGGAAGCCCCTTGAATATTTTTAGGCTGTGACTCCATTTCCCAATGGGACTTCATGTTTTTCTATCTTACCATCTTTAAAATTACAAACATCATGTTCTTATCAAATATCTAGCCTTTTGAAAGATTGCTTAAATCCACATGTGTATGTGAATTCTCTTGTGGCAAAGAGAGAGCCCTCTCTAACTGTATATGCTAGAATATAGTCTAAATATTGGTTTGAAATGGTTACCCCAGTGATCTCCTACCACAACCATAGGAAAATAATTAGGTGATAACATATTGGCGTCGTTGTCAGGGAATAATCACTATTATCTCCTTGGGAAAACAACATTGTTCTAGTTCTACAACCTGGTTGAGCAGTCAGTCATAGACACACACTTAGTTGTAAATGCTCTGGAAAATCCACTCAAAAAAATTTGGAAGGTGACTCCATTGGAAATACTGGAGTCTAGAAGGACTAATACGAGGAGCAATCCTGATGCTAAGTCGTTTCAAGAAATTTTCAATCCAGAGAACCTGATTCAAAAATCTAATAAGTTGCAAAGGTTAGAAAGAACCTTTTCTTTACCTGTTGAAAGTGATGTTTCCATTGATGATATATATGAGCATTGTGGTGAGGATTTGGATCCAGTTCTCCCTAGAACTAATTCTGAGTCCAGCCTATCTGAAGTAATATTGGACCCCTCTGCGTTCGAATTCTCCTGTACATCCTCGTCGCTTGAGATCTCAGAGTCCCTAGGTGGAAATATTCAACCCTTGTATGACCAAGAGTGCCCCATACTTACCTCTGAGTTAATTCTATTAAATTTCACTTTTGTAAGACAGTCTGCTGCGGCATATTTGTATCCCACGGCTTCCAAGAAGAATCAAAATTCATCTTCTAGTTTCACAACTCCCCATATTCCTACAGTTCCTCACAGCACACCAATTTCTATTACACCAGTTTCAATCCCCCTTGGAAACCCTGCTATCCATCCAAGGATGCCAAATATATTTGCCCCTGTTCTTCTTCCTGCTTCTCTTCACGGCCTCCCTTTAGGATACTCCCAAAGTCTCAAACAATTCAATGGGGAGAGGGGGTATTCAGCTGAGGAACATTTGGGATGGTTTTTAGACTAGGTAGACCTGGATGAAGTAGACCATGATGATGTTAAGTTCAGACTATTTTCCCAATCCCTTGCTGGGGAAGTGATAAAATGGTACAAAAACCTCCCAGACCACTCCATTCTGAACTACCAATCCTTTGAATATTCTTTCAAGGATAAATGGGAAGATAAGAAAAATCCTAAGCAATATCTCTGCCAATACCATTCCATGAATAGGAGGGAGAGTGAATCTATCCAAGAATTTTCTAACAGATTTATGAAAACCTATAATGCTATCCCTGCCTAGTTCAAACCCCCTCTACCTCTTCCCATCTACAATATGCTAAAGCCTTTGATAGTGATTTCACCTTGTTGTTGAATGAAAGAATATTAGCCTCCTTGGCCGATATGATGAAGGATGTTGTAGAAGTGAAAGTGAACCTGTCTGCTTCCAGAAAGAAGAAGAGAGACGAGGGAGACTGGAGGAGAGAAGAGGGAGATAGAAGGAAGAAAAAATATCCTGAACAACCTTCCTCCTCTATCTCACAAGAGGCTAGAATGGATACAATGATGATATCCATGGAAAGGTTGATGGAAAGACTCTCTATGGATGGTAGACTACCTCCCAAGGAAAATCAAGAGCATAAAAATAGAAACTAGAATGCTAGAAGGCCACAAATCCTCCAAAACAGAAAGAGAGGCCAGGGAAACCCTCCCAATTCACCTATTAGGCCTCCATTTCAGGAAAATTATGTGGAACAGGATGGTGAAAATCAAGTTGAGGATGAAATCCATCAACTGGACACTGAATCTCCCTCCCCCTTTTTAACCAAAGAAGAACACGATAATGCTTTTCTTGAAAGGGAGGATATGCCCACTAAGGAAACAGAGGACTTCAGGAAAGGATATCAGATGGTTGTCATGGATTTGCAAAGGTAGATCGACCTGAGAAGTAGAGATGTCCCTGTCATGAGAAATAAAGATGCAGGAAATAAGGCCTCGACAAGTAAGCCCAAAAATGACACACCCCTATTGATATCTCCAAAATGTGACAAATCCCAAAGGGAAATAAAGGAAAGAAGATAATCCAAGAATCTCTGATCAGGGATAAACTTCTTTCAGCCTAGAGGCCGAAATTGCTAAGATCAAAATATTTGTCCCTCTTACTGAATTATTGAAAAACTATGAATATCATTCCAAAATTTCCACAGTATTGAATCCCCCACGGGAAATCTCTGAAATATTAGATTCCCTGAACCTTCAAGATGATAATCCTACCATTCTATTCGGACCCCATGTAGATGAGCCTTATGATGAATATTCCCTCCTTTTTATGTCAGTCTGAACATCCATAATGCCATCCTACACAATGCCATGCTTGATTCAGGAGCCTCTCACAATCTGATGCCCAGGAGAAGCGACCAAACCATACAGACATCTTTTTTATTTTGATTCCAATAAAGTCAAGTTCTTGGGATTGATCAAAGACTTGGTCATTTCTTTAGCCCAAATCCTTTCCAAAACCATTGTCATGGATGTAGTTATGGTTGACATCCCTCTGAAGTTTGAAATGTTGTTGTCAAGATCTTGGGAAACCAAACTCAAAGGTTCTCTTCAAATGGACATGTCCTATGCCACCATACCTGTCTTTGGGGTATAGAGAAGGATGTTTAGAGAGCAGAATTTGGAATACATGGTGACCAACGTAGAGAGGCCACACAACCACCCCATATATTCACTAGAAACAGAGATGGGATCTGTCATTTTCTTCACAGAAGGAGGACAAGATAGTTTCATTTCTTATAATGTTTCCTTTGTGCCTACTCAGGAAGAGCTGGAGGGGGTGTGGAATGTAATTATTTTTGCGGAAGCATGCAGAGAAGGGGCAGAAGCTGGATTTTGGATGAAACCCCAAGAAGGGAGAGCTTTGAATTACTCGTACAAACTTTCCTTCGATTGCACAAATAATGAGACAGAATATGAGGCTATGATGTTAGAAATTCATATCTTGAAGGAGTTCCAAGTCAAGAGGGTGGTGATACATGGGGACTCTGAGCTATTAATTAAACAAATGCAGGGAGAATATCAGGCCAGACATCCCAATATGATAAGCTACATAAACGCTTCCCAGGACCTGATAGAATGTTTTGAAGAATGCAATTTTAATCTGATCCCCATATTACAAAATTTTATAGATGATTCTCCGACCACTTTTGCTACTTCTTTCAAGGTCCCCATGCACCCTAGTGGAAAATATGAAGTCGAAGTTAAGAACAGACCCTCTATCCCAGATAATGTTAAGATTTGGCAGGTGTTTGAAGATGACAAGCAAATCTAGAAGTTCCTCACTCTCACTAGGGAGTTTGATGGATTGACTATTAATGAAGAAAATGGGATTCTAGAGGATGTTTCTCCCACTCAGGAACCCTTGAAAATCCAGAGTGTTGCTCCCAAGGAAATTCCATGAGATGAGGGTGTTATTCATGTTGAATGTACTGATGACAGTGAAACTGACGAATCTTGGAAGCCAGAATTGCAGGAAGCTGAGGGACATAAAATGCAACTAAAAATATATATGTGGCAAGGAAATCCTCCGTCTCAAAGGTAACTCTATCTCCAGAGGTTTGGTTCCTTTATAAAATATTTTTGACGCAAGTTTGATTCCTTTATAAGGAGCCTCAACTGGTCCCAAGTTGTGAAGATGTGGAAGATATTAATATTGGGGCAGAAGATCATCCCAAGCTCATAAAAATCTCAAGAACACTCTCATCAGAGGCCAAGAATAAATACATCTCATTGATGAAAGAATACTCATATGTCTTTGTTTGGAGCTATAGTGATCTCAAGGCTTATGACACAAGTATAATACAACACACTATACCCATAAAAAGGGATGAGATTCCTTTCAAGCAAAAGCTGAGAAAAATGAACCCCAAGCTACTGCCCCTTGTGGAAAAGGAAATAAAGAATATATTTTAGGAAAAACTCATTGTGGCCCTTAGATTCTAAAGGTGGGTGGCCAACCTGGTCCTAGTTAGGAAGAAGAATGGGGAGATAAGGATATGCATTGACTTCAGGAACTTGAACAGATTTTCTTTGAAGGACCATTACCCTCTTCCTAAAATGGACCATATTTTGTAGAAGGTAGTGGGCTCCCAAAGGATCTCCACCTTGGATGGATTCTCAGGCTATAATCAGATCATGGTGCACCCAAAATACCAAGAGAAGATAGCTTTTACCATGCCCTCGGGCACTTTTATGTATGCAAAAATTCCTTTTGGACTCATGAATGTAGGGGTAACCTTCTAGCGGGCCATGGACATAGATTTTGCTAATGAAAAAGACAAGATATTGGTCATATATTTGGATGAAATCACTGTGTTTTCAAAGTCTGGTGAGGAACATGTTGCACACCTATTGAGAATGTTCAGAAAGTGCATAAAAGTCGTCATCTCTCTGAATCCAAAGAATTCATTCTTTTTCTATGAAGGAAGGGAAGCTTTTGGGACACATAATTTCTCAGGAAGGCATCAAGATAGACCCAAAGAGAGTGGAAGCAATTCATAAAATTGAGATCCCTCGAAACAAGGTTGAGGTTCAGTCTTTTCTGGGGAAGGTAAATATTCTAAGAAGATTCATTGTTTCATTCACTAAAATAGTAAGGTGTATAACTAACATGCTGGAAAAGGACAAAGAGATAAAGTGGAAAACTAAAGCAAGACAACCTTTTGAAGATATAAAGAAAGCGATTTCTGAGGCCCTTGTACTGGCAAGCCCCAATTTCTCCAAATATTTCCTCATATTCTCTTTTTCTTCAGAGCACACGGTGGCAGGGGTATTGCTACAAAAGAATCATGAGGGACGCGAGCAGCCCATTTATTTTTACAGAAAAACCCTCAGGGATGCTCCATTGAAATACAACATCCTGGATAAGTAGGCTTATACTCTAGTGAAGTCCTTGAAGGAATTTCGAGTGTACAAATTGCACTCTCACTTTATTTCCCATGTACCCACCAGTGCTGTAAAGGATATCCTAACCCAACCAGATCCTGATGGTAGGAGGGGAAAATGGATAGGAGTCCTGCTTGAATATGACTTGGAGATCAAGCCCACAAAGATGATTAAAGGCCAGGGACTAGCCAAACTCATGGCACAATCTAACTGTGATGTTCTTAGCCTACACATGATTTCTGAATTGCCAACAGAAGAGTAAAATCATAAGGGACATCCAGATCCCCAAGTAGTTGTGCATTTCCTATCATCCCCATGCTATAATGACATCATATTTGTGTTACAACATCTGCAATGCCCACAGCATATGGACATAACAAGGTCTAGATTCCTCAAGTAGAAGGAAATGAGGTTTTGCATTTAAATAAGAAGTTGTATTGGAAAGAGGCAGGAGGATTCCTACTGAACTACGTGGATGAATAGGAGGATAAGACGCTCATTGAATAATTTCATGTAGGGGAGTGTGGAGGTTATCATTGCTGGAAGGCCACTGTGAGTAAGATCACAAGGGAAGGATTTTATTGGGCCACTTTCTTTTCTGACACCCACAAGGAGGTGGTTTCCTTCCATAAATGTCATATTTTTTAGGAAAGAAGGAAGCTGTTGCCATTTCCTTTGAAGCCCATACATGTTGAATCCCCCTTCTGGAAATGGGGACTAGATTTCATTGTAGAAATAAATCCATCTTCCTTAGTGTAGCACAAGAGGATCCTCACTGCCACTAATTATTTCACTAAATGGATTGAAGCCATCCCCACAAGGCAAGCCACCAAGACAGTAATTATGCAGTTTTTGGAGGATCATATCCTATCAAGATTTGGGGTTCCCAGGAAGATAATCATTGATAACACTGTGACATTCAAGTCAAAAATGATGGTTGCATTTTGTTTCAAATATCATATACAACTGGGATATTCCATAGCCTATTACCCATAGGGAAATGGGTTGGAAGAATCTTCAAACAAGATTCTTATGAGGACCATCAAAAAGATGCCACAAGACAATAAGAAATATTGGCACACAAAGCTGACCCATGCTTTGTGGGATGACAGAATCGATGTAAATAAATCTATTGGCACCTCGCCATTTCAGCTGGTCTATGGCTCTGAGGTAATCTTTCATAGTTACCTGAGCTTACCAGTGATGAGGTTGTTGCAATAAGAAGATGTTGAAATGCACCCAACCCAGAGAAGGATGTATCACCTAGTTGAAGTACAGCAGCCAAGGGAGCAACTTTTTTATAGGACTCATAAATTTTAAGACAAGATGAAAGAGATTTTTGACAAAAGGACAAAACCTGATTATTTCGAAATGGGGGATGTAGTGTTAAAATTGGATGCACCCCATGAAGAGAAGGGGAAGCATGGAAAATTTGATCACCTATGGAAAGGTCCTTACAAAATTGCATCTTTCAGAGGAAAGAATGCCTACATATTGGAAGATATGGAGTGTGGTCTGGTATCTGGAGCTCCTATAAATAGGAGGATCCTCAAGAACTACTTTATGTAAAGTAAGTTTTGTTCCATGTCATTGTATATACCATTTATTTTAAACATTGCATGTGTGGACAACTCTCTGATAGACTTAAATCCCGAGGTGAAGGCAGTAAGGTCCCTAAGAGGAGTTGTCATTTGGTTTTTCTTTTTAGGAAAATTTGAAGTTACATGGCACTAGAACAAATTTTGAGGATATGAGGAAAATATTGGTACCATTCCAATAGATCAGGCACCTAGTCTATGGGGTTCTTTGCTACCTCACAGGGAGGATAGAATCCTCGAGTTGGAGCCATTGTTAGCACCTATGCTAAATTTTGAATATTTTTACATAGGAATCTACACTACTTCCCCTGCAAAGGTTTAGACCAAAAAAAGAAAGAGTAAGGTCTGAAATTTTTCATGTTATATACCTGAGTAAGTGCTGAGCAGGTTCTGAAGGATCCATTCCTAGTCAAAGGTGAAGAAAACAGTAAAAAAATACTTAGGTGCGACCTTGGAAATGAGTTCAAATATGAAAAATCTTATTAAAGTTAAAAGCTGACCAAAATGGACGGCCTGGATGCAGAGCAGAGAAAAATCAAGGCCCACAATTCATTTTCGCCAAAGAAAATATTGGGAGCGAAAAAGTGGAAAAAGGAAAAGATTCGGTTGCAAAAGTTGTTAAACCCGACTTCCGCTTTTTGCAATTCGATGATCGAGGATGACTCTAGGAAATCAATGGTCCAACAAAAAGGGAAAAATTTCAGTTGCGAAAGTTGGTAAACTCGACTTTTTCTTTCCACAATATAAGATCTGACTGTCAAGGATGACTCCAGGAAATCAACGGTCCAGAAAAAAGGAGGAAGTAAAAAAGGGAAAATTTTCAGTTATAAAAGTTGGTATTTCCGCCTTCCACTATTTTTCCGAAAGTGGAAAATACAAGAATTTGGTCATGAAAAGTTAGAATCGTGCTTTCCGCGATCCGCAAGATCGACGGTTCGGAAACATTCCCCGCAGATCAATGTCCTGTAAAGGAGCAGAGAGGCAGAAAGCATAAATCGAAAACACATAGTTTTCATTGCGGAAAAAGGTCAAATGCCACTTTCCATGATCCGCAAGATCGAAGGTCCATAAATATTCTATGCAGATCAACGGCCAGGAAGGGAATGGACAGGTGGAAAGAGGAAATGTAGAAAATTTAGCACCATGAAAGCAGAGATCCCACTTTTCCCTTTTTGCAGCCCGTAACTTGACCTAATATCAACGGCTCGGAGAGTGTCTACCTAAGATCGACGGTGCGGACAAGGGAAATATGTGCATGGGATAAGTATGTCTCCCAAAATGTAAAATCCTGTTGGTACTGCACATCTCGATGGTAATTATTTTAGCGGAAGAGATCTATAATAGGTGTGCATTTAGTAGGCAGAATATGCACGGAAGATAAAATATTTTGGGGCTTTGAAACCTATACACCCCACACTTTTCAATGGCGAGGATCTAGGTGAATTTTTGATCTATGGTCAGAATCAATTTTGCAATGGAAAGGAGCAAGAATTTTATCAAGTTGGCGGATTACGAAATATGGTGGGCCCGAAATTGATGCCACAGTAAACAAAAGGAAAGATCAATGAATCTCGTCTATTCACGTATCTTCGATGATATCCAATGGTGTACATGAAAATCATTGTGATAACTTGCACACTCAAATTCGAAGAGGGCCTGTGCAGTGGGAAACATGCATAAATGACGTGTCCCCTCCCTATTGGATATCATGCTTGAATATTGGAGGTACAAAGGTCATGTTTATAGAGCACAATGGTTTATAAGGCTAATCAACATGACATTAACCACGTAACCTAGGATTTGGAAATCAAATTTCCCATTACTACACCTACCACCCTTCAACTCCGAGATCCACTAAGCACGAGGCAGCTGGATACAACTACGACCTCCAACAGTTTCGACCATCACCACTAGGTACTCGTTCATTTTCTATCGACCCTTTTGTGTTTTGTAATTCATCCAATTGACAGTTCCGCCATGGCCTTGTCTGTTAAAATCCTTGACTCATCCGAGGAGATCATCTACGATCAATTTTACGACACTTATGATCCTCATTTGTAGTTGTCTAGTATCATTGATGCCTAGAATGCTTTGTTATCACCTTCTGAATACCAGTAATAACTATTGGTAAATTTAAAGTCATCCTTAATACGGTTCACATCAGATCAATTGCCCCATTTCCCAGATATTGTCCAAAGGGAAGCCTCTAATTATTCTACCACTAGGAAGGCCATCTTATATGATACCCACTCCCATGTCATTTGCAAAATTACACCAGAAACTATCAGGGATTCCCTGGGTATCTCCGAAGCCCAATTTCAGGCCCTAATCCCCTTCATTGAATTAGAGGTTCTACACATGTTTGGGAAAACCGACCTAGAATCCAAGAATAAATTGTTCCAGGCCATTTTCAAGACCCCGTTTCCCACAAACTCCCTTATCACCCCACTTTCCTCCAAATTGTTCATAAATAAATTCATATCATACATCTCGCAATTGAGTCAAATCCTAGGTCTTGATAGCGATATCATGGTCTATGAAGTAATGTTAGGAATTCTCCTTTAGCTGAGTCAATCTAAAGCAGGAATTAAGTTCGATGACTTCTTGGTTGAAGAAATCAATTCTCATCTTGAGAAGTTTCATTTGGATAATAACTTTAGATACCAGGCATATCTATTTTCCATCATAGTCAGTTCCAACTGACAGACCCTTGAGTACAAGGATCCAGAGATGTTCAAAGACTGGCCCTAGTCTCTCCAGAAGATCCAGGACTAGTCTTATACCCTATTCATTGACATAATTTTCCTTATCATCTCCAAACTATTTAAACCTAATGATAAGAGGATATCATAAGACATGAAGGCTGCCTTGCAGTAAGAGGGAATTAGTGATTGGTTCCTCATGCAGAATTATTCAGTTATCAGGGTATATGGTTTTTCCATTTCCCCTTTCATGCTACCATTTTTCCTAAATCCCTTAGTATTTACACTAGAATTGATCAAGAAGAGGATTTCTATAGATGAGGATCATTTTACTGCTCACAAGAAGTACTCTTGTATTAAATACCCTATTAATTTTGGTCCCTTCGTTGTGAAGAAGCCAACAATGTTACCAATGGCGGAGAAATTTTTAAAGGCCATGAACTTTCAGGTGACTCATGCATAGAATTACGATCGTGAAGGGATCATTTCCCAAAGGAGGGTCCAGGTGGAGAGGTCAGTCTTTATTCACTCCATGATCCTTAACTTGTCCCAGTAGGAAAATTCTCTTTCCTATGATTTTGATTGGACTCTAGCAAAGAAAATTCAGGCTCCTAAGGAAGTGCAAGGTACGATCCCAGCTACTCCTTGCCCCTAAATGGTGATGGTGGAAGAAGAAGGTTTCGGTCAGAGGTGGAGGATATGGAATCTGATGAATAGACTCCTAGCAAGAATCCTAGGACAAACAAAGAGAAGGACATAATCGACCTGGAGCAGGAATTTAATTTTGATTTTGATTCCCTCAAGGCAATGATAGAAGAAGGACCTGCTACTGAAATCCCTGTTGCAAGGGAGATTGTAAATCAGGTGGTGGCTACACAACCACTGGTGGTTGGAAAACCAGTCACCACACGATTAGAGAGAACACCACACGATTAGAGAGAAATCCCTCAAGAGATTCATACAGTCAAAGAAGAAGGGACTTAAGGAGCCTTTCCTCAAATATCAGACATACTCCTTCACCTCTGCTGCTGAAAAACAATTCAAGACTAAGAAGCAGATGTTGCATATCTATGGGAAACTCAAGGAGTAGGAAAAAACTGAGACTCAAAGGAAATCCAAAGAGTTGAGTAAGTTTTCAGGTAGCAATGTCTCCTTCACCACTGCAAGGAATTTTACATCTAGCTCTTTGAATATGGCCATCACTAATGAGGAAGGAGTGTCAGAGGTCAAGTTCCAGATGGACAAGTTCTCAATCCCATACAAGATTTTTTTCCATAAGAGAGTTGGTGATCTCATCTATGTTGACATGAACAAGGAGGCATTGGTTGATCTCAAGTCCTAATAGAGGGTGGATAAATTGGAAACCTAGCTGAAGCAGGAAAGGGCAAAAAATAATGCTTGGAACCTGAAGGAAAAACTCCTACAAGACCAGGTGGAAGATCTCACTGCACATAACTCTATGCTACAACCCCTTGCAGCAAAGCACCCCATTTCAACAGAACTGGCTACTTCAATAGAGCACCATGTTCCTACATGGAAGCTTACCTCATTAAATAATCCCCTAGCAAAGATCCAGGCTTACAAAAAGAGGAGGAAGATACCTATCAAGGACATCCAAATATCTCCTAAAACTGTGCAATTGCAAGGAGAGATTGAAACATTGCAGCATCAATTTTTGGATCTAAAAGGTCACCTTGCTGTGTTAGAGGATTACAAGCGTATGTGGGAAGAAGAGAAGCGACAAATGCAAGAAAGTATCGATGAGTTAAATGAATACAACACCCCTAAAGATAAGTCACCCACTGCTCTGGTGAACAAAAACATGTCTGACATGTCCCTAAAGGACCTGGAGATCACTCAATTAAAGGAAGCAAATTAGAAGCTTAAGGACGATATCACTACAAAGGAAAGTGAAGACTCTGCTAAAGAGATTATGACATTGAAAGAGAATATAGACTGGTTTGAAGAAAGGATCATAGGTCAAATTCCCCTGCAAGGTGCTAAGCATCTTCTTTGCGGTGCATTGATAAAAGAGATAGCCCGATTAGGGAAACACCTGTTCATGTTGGATGAAAAGAAGCAAGCTTCTATGGCACCACGCAATATTTGTAAATCCCTACAAGAAATTATAGCAAGAAGGATTAGGGAAGAGGCCCAAAAGGCAATTATTTTCCTAAACACGGCATCTGGGGAGGAACTAATTGCTCTGGGGATCACTAACAAGATCACACTTATGGTGGCAGTAAGAAGGATGAGTACAAAACACAACATGTTACAGAAAGCACTTGCAAGGATTGAAATTATGCATCAAGGGTTGGAGAAGTTCAATAAATTATTCTAGCCCCTATTTCAGAAAGTATTGCTTGAGTTTTGGGGTCTTGATGGGAAGTTGATCCCTTAGAGCAAGTACATTGAGCTTCTAAATCAGTAAATACTAAACCATGATAATTTTGAGAGTATGGAAGGAGGGATAAAAGGAGATGTAGTTGTCAGCAAACTCAATGAGGACTTTGAGTTGCTGACTCATCTCAGAATTATCACATCTAGCCTTCCTACTATCATCCATAACCCTTTAATTGATATGGATGTTGTCATAAAGCAGCTGTTTGAAATCATGATCCCTACAAATCAACTCTGGGACGACATACATAGGTTGAGCAATCAATGACTTACGGGAGAAGCTAGCAGCTGATTCAGCAAAAGGTCATCCAAAGGTGTTCTGAGCATTCCATTTCACCAAGCAATCCAGAAAGCCCTAGATGTTGATATTTCCCTTTTTGATCTCTCATGTGCAGTATAGCGTGCCTTCCTAAACTGTTTTGTGGGAACAGAGCATGTGCCACCTCAAATTTGTTAGGATTTATAATGATAATTCAGATTAATTCCTAATTTTTGTAACTCAATTTGGCTTTGTTTCGAGGTTTGGCTCAGGAGCCCATGACACTATAATGTAACCTCTACGGAGGATTAAGGATTGGAAGTTTCATTTAGAAGCCTTTTGCGCTTGGATTTTTGTAGTTCTGCCATTTTATTGGAAATAGTAATGAAAAGCATTTTATGAGTTTTCTGAGATTCATCAATTTGTTCCATGTTCAGTTGTGTTTTCCTGTATTTCACATTTCCATATATGTTCATTGCTACCAATACATTTATAGCTTGTATGTAAGGAATATGTCCTTTTTAGATGCTCCTTATAACAAAAATTGTATTCATTATGTGTGCATAATGACTGAGATGGAATTCATCCTTAGATAGATACTTTGTTTCAGTTGTTAGCCTATTTTGTTTTTTTTGCTAAAGGTGTTTTCAAGAGATTCACCCATAGATAGATGCCTCTTGTTTCACTGGGATTCTCCTTTGTCCTTCTACAATTACAACAAGTTATTATACTAAATATAACAACCACGTGCCACAAATTGCATCAAAGAATCGATACTCATTATTGTTGTAATCCCCTTGAATATTTTCAGGTTGTGACTCCATTTACCAATGGTACTTCTTGTTTGTTTGTCTTACCGTCTTTAAAATTACAAATATCATGTTCTTATCATATATCTAGCATTCCAAATGCTTGCTTAAATCCATATGTGTATGTGAATGTTCTTGTGACAAAGAGAGAGCCCTCTCTGACTATATACAGTCTAAATATTGGTTTGAAATGGTTACCCCAGTGATCTCCGACCACAACCATAGGAAAATAATTGGGTGATAACACAGTGACTCATTATTCCTTGCATGGAAGTGGTTTTTACAAGTATTTAATGTATTAAACACAGTGAAAAGTTCATCTAATTGATCTTTATTCTCTATTGCTTCGTATCTACACCTAGGGTGTTTCTATCTCTATGTATCTTGCACCTGGGGTTCCCAAAGCAATATATTGTTGTAAAACGAATTCTTTGCTATCTATCATAATTATACTCTTACGATTTCTTGGGTTTTTAATACTCATTATTTTGAGGGGTTTCCCAAGGTATATGTTTTGTTATGCTTGAATTTTTTATGTGATTAAATGTTCTATTGATTCAAGTTTTAGTGTTTCCACACTTAAAGATGTAAAAATGCATGTTTAAATATCCACTACCAAATGTAGTAGATATTTTCTACTGTGGAGTATTTTGCGGAGGTTCTTTCACGATGTGTTTATCGTTGTGAAGCACCGACCTCCCACAACTTTAAAAAAAACTCATCCATCGGTGTGCATATACATATGACGCCCCATTGCATTGTGTTTATACAACACACCGTAATGAAAATTTGTGTATGATGCATGTATAAATATCTGCTACCAAATGTAGAAGATATTTTCTCCTGGGAGTGATTTTGCAGAGATTCTTTCATGGTGTTTTTATGGTTATTAAGCACCAATGTGTTTACTCTGTTGGAGCGCACCGATGCATCTATATTTGACTAGATGCACTGGTTTAATTTTTAAATGATGGGTTTTTTTTGGGTCCACTTACCACTATATATTCATCTTGAATTTTCTTTTAGTATTCAACCACAACAATTACAATATTTCATAGTATATATATGTTGATTAAACTCACCTTATTATTACAAAATGGTTTCCAAACTATATTGGAAGTTAGATAGTAATATAGTTCTTGAAAAAAAATTAGGACTGTAGAGACGTATATTGATTGTTGATTTGGCTCAAATGCAAGAAGAAAAGTTTGTAGTATCAAATGCGCAATTTTTCAAATTCGATCTCATTTCATCATGTTCAAAGTTTGATGAGTTCTCTCTTTCCATCTGCAATAAAGTTCAGGTTTTATTTATATTTTGACTATTTATTTGAATTTATGAACTACTTATCCATGTGAATCTAAATATGAATTTATTCTTTATTGCAGGGTATCAATTCAAGTTCAAGTTCGAATGCCCAAGATATTACACTAGTTTCAAAACATCATAATCTCTTATTAGGAGCAAGATACCAGAAGAAGTTTGTAGATGAAAATGGGTAGCCGCTTTACCCTGGAAATAGTAACATGTCATCTTCAAGCCACAATCCTGGCTCATTAATGATAATTCATCGTGAGATAGAACTCTTTTATGTCATCCTAGTAATTTGTGGTTGTTCAAAATGTTAAGGGTTGAAGGAAAATCATCGGTGTGTCACACTCACCCATTACACCAATGATATATTACCCAATGTCAATGGCATAATACCCCCTATTGTAGTAAAAAATCCAATAGGTGATAGAGAAAAGACACGCAGAAACACTTCCTGGTGCTCTTTTTTGAAAAATTTGGAAGACAAAACAATTATGTCTCATCCTATATTGACAAACCCCTCTGCTTATGTTCATTCAACTAAAATTTCTAGTGATCCAAAGTATGATTTGAATGTCACCCAACCCGCCTCTACTAGAAGATCCAAAAAGTTGCATGAGTTGAGGGAAAAAATTTCCAAGTACACACCAAGGTCTATCCAATTGTTGGAGGGTAGTGAAGATTTCTCCCTTCCTGTGAATTTTTGAAGTAAATATCAAACTTCTTAGAAACACACTTTTTATGGCACTAGTTGTCTTCTCGACCTATTCCTGATGTTGGAATTGAATTCTCCTTTTGTGGTAATCATTTTATGATTACCAAGTCTAATATTAATGCTGAAAACCTTGGGTTGTTTATCCTTTCACATGTACTTGTTCCTCCTAAAAAGTTGGTAACACTTATTCCATTTTGTGGTACTATCTATTGTCGATCTGATTACTTGAATATTGTTAAATACAAGCATAGAATTTCCATGTATAGTATGTGCATGAATGGTTAGGTTTCTAGAAAATTTAATAGGAAGAACTTGTTATATATATATGATCGTCCACACACTCATGGGAACATTGCGGGGTTCATAAATAGCTAGGTGCTCTTTTTTATGCAAATTATTCTTTTAAGGAACACTTCAATGACCAGGAGTTATTTATGAAAAGGAAAGCATCCAAATTTCTTCCTTTACATGCAATATGTAGTTTGTCTCCTAGTGAGGAGTTGTTAATAAACTACAAATTCCGTAGACCACCAACCACTCATCAAATACATCTCGCATTAGGATTACCCTTAGACATTCCCTTGGGATGTAAGACAAAAAAACATTGATTAATTGTATTTTCCAATTTACAATGGGAGCCATGTTATTGTATTGATCAATTTGAAATTATGTTTTATAAATCGTTAATTTAATTTATAAATTGAATTTGAAAATGTATTTCTCAATTTTAATTTTTTATATTTAATCTGGAATTGATGTTAATTTATCACTCAATCTAAACGTTTGCTTTATAAATTGTTTGCATCTTAACATCTTCTATTGGAAATGATTCTCATGCTTATGTAATAATTATTTTGTACAAAATAGATCAAACCAATTGCATTGTGCTTACTATCATCATCGATGTAACGTTCAATCTTTTTTAAATCGGGATTTTGATGATGAGCAACATGCTTACCATCTTCTATTGCACCCCAGTACAATGTCAAATTGAGAGAAGGATGGAAATAATAGCACAACTAGGAGAGGAAGCATACCAAGCATCGTTGAATCAACCAATTATTCAATTTCCACTCGGTCCATACTCACCAATTAAGAATTCCTATAGCAATAGTAGTTCTTCACATGTTGGCAATGGAGACAATGAAGTAGACGTTGGTATGGATGGGTTATTACGATAAAGGAGTGTCATGGATGAAATTTAATTCTATACATTCCAGGACATTGAGATAGGGGATTATGCTTGTATCATTTAATCCTTCTTCGAAATCCTTAAATCAGCAAATTCCATACCTCACATTAAACCTGGCCAGTCAAAGTCCACACAGTTGGGGACAACAATATTACTATACAACTTGAAAGCAAAGTATGGCATGCCAGATGCATGTTTCTCAACAATGTTGATGTAACTGACCATCTGTTGGAGACATTTACCATCATACACACTCTTTTTGGTTAAATTGGCCTAGTTAAACCACTATCCTAAGTATAATTGACATTATTTGACATCAATGGGGCATTAATTGCCATCACCCAGTCACACCCACGCCTACCTACAGTATAGGAGGCTAACTTAGCCTTCTCCTATAGTCAAGGAGGCTAACTGGAGCACTCTGGGGCTGATTTGAGTGATATTAATGCACCTCATTGCTAACTGGTGGTTACAATCAGTTCAACCAGTCAGTTAAGGCGCCTCCTCTCATTAAATATATTATTTATTGATTATTTAATGATTATTTATTATTATTTAATGATCTGGAGTCAACAAGGCACCTCCACCAACTTCTGATGATCAGTTCAGCTTCAGTTAACCTCATCGGGGTTCATTGAAGTCATGGAGCACTAACACTTGATGGTTGGCTTTCTATGACATGTGTTTGATCTCCTTTAGTTGAGATTCAGTCATTTATTGCACTCTGACTTTAATTAGGGTTTGGTGAGTCAATTATGGTTTTGGTCAAGTGGTTAACTAAGTGTGATTGAATGGCTGACAGTCAGTTAAGCCAGACTCACTCATGATTTCGAATTGCCTCCTTAGGTATTCGAATTTCTCATGGATTAAATTTTTTTACTTGACATTGGTATTGTAACCATTCATTGTTTATTGAATATACAGAGAGGAAACCATTCTGGTTCCGATTAACACCATTTCATGAGTATTTGTTGATTATTCTTTGATGAGATTGATTCTTTGTTCCTAGATCAATGTGCAAGATTAATATGGTATCAAAGCAGAGGTCTCGGGTTCAATTCCCCTGAGCTATGCTGGAGGTAGGGTGTTGGAGTATCGGGTACCTCCACATGGTATAACTGCCACACCTCTGGGAATATAAAACAAGTGGACTAACCGCCACTCTTGTTGATTGGGCCTTGTGCTGGGTTTCAAATGTTCACCAACATCTGCAGGTTTTGGTGTAATGGCAAACCTTATATGGTATGAGAGGTTTGGCCATCTTAATTTCAAATATTTGCAGCAATTACAGAAATGCTCCATGGTTGAAGGCCTCCCGGTCATCAAGGCAACCACGGGAGTCTGCAAGGGCTGTGTAATTGGAAAACACCTTGAGCACAAGTTCGATCGAGGGAAGGCAAACCGAGCTACAAGCATATTGGGGTTGATACATTCTGATATCAGCGATCCAATTCCTGTCACATCCATGAATGCATCAAGGTACCTCCTTACTTTTATTGATGATTTTTCAAGGTATACATGGGTCTTCTTTCTCAAAAAGAAATCAGAAGTATGTGAAAAAATTTCTGAATTAAAGGCCTTGATCAAAAATGCCTCTGGGATTAAGATCAAGATCTTGAGATATGATAATAGAGGGGAGTATTTCAGTAATGAGTTGCTGTACATATTCTCCCAAAGTTTTATTCAGGTCCAGCATTCAATTCCCTACACTCCCCAGCAGAACAGAGTAGCGGAAAGGAAGAACCGGTCTCTCAAGGAGATGACCACCTGTATGTTGGAGTCAAAGAAGCTTGCTGCAAATTTGTGGGTTGAAGCCATGCATGCTGCAGAATACATTCAGAAAATGGTGCCACATTCATCTATGAAAGGAAAGAATCCTTTCGAAGCATACTTCAGACACAAGCCAGATGTGTCGAACCTACAGGTGTTTGGGTCCACTGCATGGGCCCGGATTCCGCTTGATAAAAGAAGGGCTTTGCAACCGCAGAGCATAGAATGTCTGTTTATTGGGTATCCTGATGAATCTAAAGGTTTCAAGCTGCTGGATATCAAGACCAGATATATCATCATCGAGAGAAGTGTCAAGTTCGATGAGCCTCTTCAGGAGGTGGAACTAGTGAAGGAGAAAACTGCTAAATTTCCTTCCTATTCCACTAAATATTTGGATGATGAAATTGGGGGTGATGACCCTGATTTGGATCCTCTGATTTTTTATATAAGTGTGCAGAAATCATTAGATGCTGAATTAGAACCTGAAGTGAAAAATCATCTTCCTACATGGGCCCAACAGACACTCTCCTCCGCAGGAGACAACATTGGAAATCCGGATGATCCAAGGAGAACCCAGTCTGATTTCCAAAGAGCAGGTATTGCACTCTCTTGTTCTGATAATTTGCTGTCCGAAACTTTCTATTTGATGATTAGTTCAGATCCAAAATCCTACTAGCATTCTTGGAATGATCTAAGATGGCAAGTTGCCATGGATGAAGAGATGAATTCTCTTCAGAAAAACACTACTTGGGAGCTAGTTTCTCTTCCTCCGGGAAGGAAATTGGTTCAATGCAAGTGGGTGTTTCAGACAAAGGTTGCTGCTGATGGAAGCACCTGAAAATATAAGTCAATTCTGGTAGAAAAAGGTTTCTCTCATGTCCAAGGAGTGGACTACCATGAGACCTTTGCACCGGTTGCAAAAATGGACTCCATCCGCCTTGTTTTGGCTATTTCAGCATCCAAGCACTGGGAGGTGCATCACATGGATGTTAATTCAACCTTTCTGCATGGAGATATTAATGAGTATATATACATGAATCATCCTAAGGGATACACCACTGATCCATCTTTGGTTTGCAAGCTAAAGAAGTCACTATATGGGTTAAAACAGGCCCCAAGAGAGTGGTATTCCAAGATGGATGCCTTCCTTCTCTCACAAAACTTTCAGAGATGTAGATCAGATCCAAATGTGTATTTAAACCAGCATGATGGTTATATAATTATCATTGTTTTATATTTTTATGACTTAATGATCACAGGTAGCACAATTGCCTCCATTTCAGCCATCAAAACTGCTCTCCACAATGACTTTGAAATGAGTGATTTAGGGCTTCTAAAACAATTTTTGGGGCTCGAAATCGAGCAAAATTATGATGGGATTATGGTCACTCAGTCCAACTACATTTCAGACCTATTAGTCAAGTTTAACATGGCTGAATGTAGGCCTGCACCATTCCCTTTCCTTTCAGAGATCAGCCTTAAAGAAGGAAAACACACACCTCCAATGGACTGCACTATCTATCGACAGCTGATTCGTAGCTTGTTGTACTTGACACATTCTATGCCTGATATTTGTTATGCCATGAATTCTGTATCAAGATACATGCAGCAGCCTCATGATCTTGATTGGAAGGCATCCAAGAGGATCCTCCAGTACATTCAGGGAACTAGGACCTACGGCATTCACTATGCTGCAGACTCCGAGCTAAAGTTGGTTGGATACGCAGATTCCGATTGGGCAGGTGATTCTATTGATCAAAATTCAACTTATATATATTTATTCATGTTTGGTGGTGGCCCTATTTGCTGGTCAAGCAAAAAGCAGGCTGCCATAGCACTATCTTCAGCAGAGGCCGAGTATCAAGGAGCGGTGAATGCTTGCATCCAAGCAGTTTGGTTGCAAGGCATTCTTTCAGAGTTTGATATTGGTATTACTTTGTCCACTGTCCTCTTTTGTGACAACCAAAGTGATATTAATATATCCACTGATCTAGTTACCAATAAGAGGACCAAGCATGTAGAGATTCACGTGCACTACATCAGGGAGCTAGTGCATGACAATACCATCATTCCGCAATACTACCCAATTGATGAGCAGATTGTAGACATCTTCACCAAGAGCTTTTCAGAAAATAAGTTCACTTACCTCCGTTCACTATTGGGGGTGAGTTCTTCAAGGTGATCCAAACTACTTTTAGTGTTCAGCTTGAGGGGGGGTTTTTCCCACTGGGTTTTCCCTCTTTTCCTCACTTAGTTTATTTTGAGCATTGTTTTAGTTTTAGCATTGTACAGGGTGACCTATGGCCTTAGTTGCTAGGGCCCTAGCATTTTTATGCATCTATTTTTTCTAACTCTTCTTGAGTATAGCTTAAGGGGGGGTGTTGGAGACATTTACCATCATACACACTCTTTTTGGTCAAATTGGCCTAGTTAAACCACTATCCTAAGTATAATTGACATTATTTGACATCAGTGGGGCATTAATTTCCATCATCCAGTCACACCCACGCCTACCTACAGTCCAGGAGGCTAACTTAGCCTTCTCCTATAGTCAAGGAGGCTAACTGGAGCACTCTGGGGGTGATCTGAGTGATATTAATGCACCTAATTGCTAACTGGTGGTTACAATCAGTTCAACCAGTCAGTTAAGGTGCCTCCTCTCATTAAATATATTATTTAATGATTATTTATTATTATTTAAAGAACTGGAGTCAACAGGGCACCTCCACCAACTTCTGATGATCAATTCAGCTTCAGTTAACCTCATCGGGGTTCATTGAAGTCATGGAGCACTAGCACTGGATGGTTGGCTTGCTATGACATGTGTTTGATCTCCTTCAGTTGAGATTCAGTCATTTATTGCACTCCGACTTCAGTTAGGGTTTCGTGAGTCAATTAGGGTTTTGGTCAAGTGGTTAACTGAGTGTGATTGAATGGTTGATAGTCAGTTAAGCCAGACTCACTCATGATTTCGAATTGCCTTATTAGGTATTCGAATTTCTCATGGATTCAATTTTTTTGCTTGACATTGGTATTGTAACCATTCATTGTTTATTGAATATACAGAGAGGAAACCATTCTGGTTCCGATTAACACCATTTCATGAGTATTTGTTGATTATTCTTTGATGAGATTGATTCTTTGTTCCTAAATCAATGTGCAAGATTAATACCATCAACTACATTATATTTTGAGGAATCATTTTACACAATCATAATTGAAAATGGTTGATTTGATGAACGTTGAATGACATTGTACATTTGTATTACCGACTAGCTACAGGTTGTTCAAATATAAGGTACTTTCGAATTATAATGTCTTTCCTAGACGCTGCAAAGAGAAAAAACAAATCTTGAAAATGATGGGTGCTGACTACATATCATATCATGTGTGTACCAATGATTGTATTTTATATAAAGGTGAATATGCAGACAAAGAGATATGTCCAAAATGTGAGCATGACAGGTACACTGAATCGAATAACAAGAATAAAACACATGGTCCTCCTCATAAGATATTGATGTGCATGCTTATAATCCAGAGGATTCAAAGGCTCTTTCGTTGCAAAGAATTAGCTATTCTTTAGGGATGGAATGCATCGCATTGAAGTGAGTAAGGGTTATTATGAATCCCAATAGGTTCAATATCCATGAAGCATATAGAGGATACATGTCCTTATAAATTCAACGATGAAGTACATAACCTCTGATTGAGCATAGATATTGATGGTGTCAACCCATATTCCCAACCAGACATCACCTATACTATTTGTCTTGTAGTAGTGATCAATAAAAATACCCCCCCATGGTTTCCTGTAAAGGATGAACATCGTATGTCGGCTCTTATAGTACCTGGTATAAGACAAGTGAAGAACATGGATGTTTACCTACAACCATTAATTGAAGAGTTTAAGGAATTATGGGAACGGTTACAGGTATATGATATCGAAACCCATCCTATCATAGAGGAGTTATATGTGTGTACACCACACATGATTATATGGGGTTGTGGGTTTGCAGGTAAATATGTTGTTTTATTTTTTATATTCAAAGCAATATTTTATTGGCATATTTAATTCGATGCGACTATCTTGATCTTCAACACCAACCGCATTCTCTGTATACCATAACATCATAGGTATTGTCACAAACAGTTATCATGGATGTTAATGTTGTGGACATTATATGAAGTCTAGGTGGTCCAAATACCTATGAAATATAGTGAATGACTTCTCTAGGGTATTCCTCCCAGAAAACAACCCTTATAGAAGAGCACCATATTATTTCAATGGTAAACCACAAAGAACCCAAACACTTGAAATAATGACACCGACTGGCTAGTTTAGGGAATATGACAAAGAGAAGGAGAAGGAAATTCCAGAGATGTTCGATTCAAATGCGGAAGCTATGTTTGATGATCATGAATTCTTCGACACATATGTTGAGAAAATGGCCAAAGGGAAAAAAATGAAATTGATATTTTATGAATTCCCATATTGGGAGAATCTTAATGTTTCCCACTTACTATATCCCATGCATATATTTAAAAATGTTTCGAGTTCTTTGTGGACTCACATATCATCCAAAAAGAAGGACAAGTTGTCTTCTAGGAGATATGTTATTTCTTCAAATACTAAAAATAAGCAATAGCCAAGAAAAGAAAATAGAAGATAGAATGGCCACTTTTTTTCATTTAAAAAAGGCGATGTTCCATGGATTTTGAAGAAAGAAGATATTAATTTGGAAAAGGAAGTTATATTGGGCATGAAGGCACCTTATTTTTATGGGTCTTCTCTACAGCGTTTCTTAAATACAGATGAAAAGTTGCGGGGTTTGAAATCACATCACCGTCTCGACCTTCTAAGGGTACATATAATTTCAAAAAAATGTTTTTATTATTTATTTATATCTTTTACCACACAAGTTAAAATGCAATTTTTTTTTTTAGCTTTGTAGTGCCATTATCTGTTTTTCGTATGTGGGTGTTTGAACCATGACTTTTCCAATGACCTGCAATTTTCCATATCTAGACTATCTGCATTTGTATGGTGGATCACATTGAAGGAGATTACATTGCCAATATTCCTCGGTGGCATCAAGAGATAACATATATGGTTTGTATGTTTGAGAAGGAACTTTCATCGAGTTTCATGGACTTGCAGATTCATCTTTTAATTCACCTAGTCATTAAAGTTTAAATAGTTGAGGTGGTATTAGGTCACTGGATTTTATTCTTGGAGAGGTACATGAAAAATTGAATGGATTTGTTCGACAAATGGAAAAACCTAAGGTGTATATGGAAGAGGTGTACATAGTATATGAGTCATTCTATTATGCCAATGAGTACATCAAGCAAATTGACCACACACTAAGTGCAATGATTTGGGATGATGAACATGATGAGGACAAAAGGGCAGGGGAGATTTTGGAAATGAAAGGAAAAAGGTGCATGATAAGGAGTAAGTCACTTATATTTTGATCTTCACATTTCCACATAGTAACTATTCACAAAAAACCTCAAAATCTATAGTTTATCCCATAGATACTGAATGTGGTTTCATTTCCATGAATACAACAATAAATTTAGAAATTGATGCAATCAATAAATTCGTTATTTACAACGCAGAGGAAACACAGTCATGGGTTTCTTTTTATTAAGAGGAGAGGAGGAAATGGGGTATTAACATTAAATAATTCAAGTGGTTGCACGATAGAAGCATGCCTTTTCTAGGTAATTTAGAATAAATTATGCCATGATCTGTCCCCATAGTTGGGTTGTAGACCAAGTCAAAGAGAAATATGGTACATCCAAGTGCTACCCTCCTGAAGATAAGTATGCACTAAACATTAAGATTGGGTGCAACAACTTGGTAATAAAATATGTATGTACATTTCTAACTTTATAATGAAAATTTGAATTGTAACATCTATATTTAATATATTAATGCTTGGGTTATTAGACATATGACACCATCATTTGTTAAATTTTCTTACAGGTGCAATCGTTCCCATATATGTGGCCTTATGGACATCATTTTCACATCGAGGATGCTAATGATGGGCGTGTTACACAAGACTATGGAGTGGAAGTCGAGTTTGACCAATCTAGTTGTGTTAGTCATCATGATTGAAACCTGATATGAAGGATCTTTGGTTGTGTCGAAAAGATACAAGATATCATTCAAGTGGACTTCTCATCTTTCCAATGTGTTATTTTTAGTTGTAGGTGGTGGGATACATTCGACAGGAATAATGTGAGAGAAGATCGTGATAGTGGGTTGATATGTATCAACTCTAGAAATATGTGGGATGAAAGTAAGGAGCCCTATGTTTTCCCAAAACACTGCAACCAAGCGTTATTTTACCCACATGTGTTATATAAAAATTGGTGGTTCATATTAAGAAATGATCCTAGATCTAAACATGTTTTTGAGAACAACAATGTTAGCATGCCAATCGAGGAAGATAATGAGGGTGATGGAAACGGAGAGTAATATGTACATGTTTTATTTCATCATTTACAGATTGAGATACCATTTTGTTATTGTTATCTTTGATTGTCTAACTATATTGTTTATTCTCATGTTATGATGGTGGAAATGGAAAGTTGATTGTTGGATGTAGTGTTTAAACAATTCGAGTTGGTTAACAACCAATATGATGTGAAATATGATTTATGTTTATGAAGTAATTTGTAATTAAATGGAATTATTATGTGTCATTCTCCATAGTGAGAGATGATATTTTTATCTTTCCACTCAGTTCATAATTGCAGTGTGGGTTTTATCATTTAATTTATTGTAATGTTACAATTGGATTAGAATCAACGAATTAGAGTACAAATTATCATTGATGTTAATCACATTTATTGTTTGTTGTAATTTCATATACTCTCATTTCAATAAAATGGTCAACTTAATGATTATATTATACTTAGACACTTATATATCGTTAAGGATGAAAAAAATTGTGGAAATATTAATAAAATATGTATATCCTTTAAAATCTATATGATGCAATAAATTTAAAAAAAACAATATATTTTTAATCCTATATTTGGAATATGCATATTCATATCTATATGTATTTCAAGTTTCATTGTTGATGGGTTATTCCATCATTTGACCTTGGATAGCATGGGCCTTGGGAAAGTGATCAAACACCGTTTTATCTTCTTCTCCAACCACATTTAATGGAAAAGTACATAACTATCAATATTAGAAATAATTGCAATTCTTTGAACACTAGCAATGCAACCTTTGGGTTTACAATTGAGAGAAAATGTTGCTCTTTTAATTAATTATTTGTCTTTCTTCCTATTAGAACTTTGATATTTGTCATTGTAAAGTGAGTTATTGTAAACAAAAATTAAAATGTTGAATGATACATTGATAGGTCATATTGATGTTCATATTTACATTTTTTTTGTGGTGTCCATATTCATATATTATTATAATAATATATGGTAATACTTGACTTTATGTTATGATGTTTTGGAAATTAGACTTATAAATTAAACAAGATTCATTTATGTTTGTAATTTGAATATATAATTAAGTTATACACAACATTATACGATGAAGAATTAATTTCCTTATTAAAAATGATTATATATTATTTCATAATGCTCAACATAGAGTTGCAACAAAATAAATATATTCTTATATAAGTATAATATTATGACAAATATTACTGCATGATTAACAAAACTAGAAAGAATTATAATATCCATATAAAATATATTAGAACAATATGAACACCAAATATAAATATTTATTACATAAACATAATACTATGACAAAGTATAAAAAAATAATAAACATGATACTATGAAAAATTATACAACAATCATAAATCATGGAGTTGACACAATTCCATCCATTATCGATACAAAATTTATAAATTACTCAATTTAATGACATTTTTAATTCAATTATATTATGTAAAAGTAAAATTTTTAACTTATATTAAGTTAATTAATGAAACATTAATTTTCAACATTTTCAATGACCATTACTACAATCCATATTTTCACATTTATGATACCTGGCAATCAACCAATCATACTTTCAAATCCATTTTCTAACCACTATATCAACCTATATTTGAAGCCATACTTCAAATTGTCTACAAAATTTAGGTTGAAATTATTTAATGTGAAAAATGGTCGAAAGGATGCTAAAAAATTGACCAAAATTAAAAACCCAATAACTGTCTTTACAAAGCTCTAATGCTTTGAAAACTTGTTAAGTCATACAACAACTTGTTTTATATCATAATTTACAATGAAAATTGCAATGTTTTGTCAACTAAATTAGTACTTAGTGATTTAAATACCCACGTGATTTTGAAGAGTAAAAAGTTCTTTTACATAAGCATATGATCATCATCATTTTCAACAATAACAAATATAAACACTATGATCATGCCATCATAAACATAAACATAAACATCATCATACTAACATAAACATAACCATAAGTTTTAACAAAAATGTACATGCATCATCATCATTTTCACGACATAAACATAAACATACCATTATTATCCTTGTCAGCATATACCAAACATAGAAATAAACATCGTCATGTATACCATCATACCATCATTAAGATAAAACAAAAAAAAATCATGAATATACTATCATAAACATTAAGTCACATATGTAACGTCCCCGACCCTCTAACCGGTGAGAGGCAAACCATCAAAAACCTCTGGGCAAATAGCCCCATGAACATGAACATGCATATAATGCTGAAATATAAAGCTTAAAACATAAAACATACTAAGATGCATAATCATTCATATACATAGGGGAAGCAAACATATGTTCATTCAAGCATACCACATGTTCATCATATTCATTAATAAGTAAATATAAATGTAGAGACAGGATAGTCAAGAATACTCATCTTAAAAGGAATTTGTCTCACAACCAGCTACATCACTGCAATGTTCCACAAAACCATAGGCCAGCATGCTCATCAATCTCTCAGCAACACTGCCACCCCCGAGCTGGGCATGATTCCTCAAGGAATAAGGGTCAAAGCAAGCTTACACATAGCCAAGGTACACAAATCATCCAAGCCCACACAGTAGGGTTTATCAGGCCGTCAAGGAGCTAGGAAAGGCTAAATGCTAAGATGGTGGCCTCAATGGGGAGCTAAGGATGCCTACACCAAATTTAACCTGACTTCTAAGACATCCACACACCCGACACCATGAATCATTCCTTTCTCTGCTTCACAGTCCCTTAGGCCCTGACTTCCCTTTCCCATACTCTTCAAGGGTTGTGGAGAAGAAAGCCGACAGTCTAACACTGTCTGAGTGGCTCCAAACACCAGTTTTCTCAAGCATACCTAGCCTCTAATCCTACTCTCAACGGTCTGAAGATGAACCACTGCATACCGCAGTAAAACAAACAGTTCACAGCTCTATGAAGAAGATAAAGACAGCAGGGTGACAACTCCAAACCAAAAGGTGAACACACCTCAAGTAAACAAGATGACTCAGAGTTGTTCTTGGCCCTAGGATGGCCAAAACAACTCAGCAGCAACCCAAAAGACGTTTGCACCCGCAGCAACTAAGAAGAAACCCAAAACCAAGGGAAGACAACAACCCCAATCCTCACAATGAAACGATGGCAACATTACACAGTCCGCAAATGGGGAAGAAGCAAAACTCCCGGCATTGACAGGGAAAAACATAAACGTAGACCACAATCGGCAACATACATGGCCACAATGGGCAAGGAGACATACACCTACCACTGAAACCAGTATGGGACACACACAGGCACACATCTCCGAGCGTGAATGGTTCCTGCACCCGAAAATCCTAAGTGACAGCCACGATTTCTCCCGCTCGCTGTGTGAAGAAAACCAACACAGAATTCCTGTGCGTGAGAAGGTGAGAGAGAACGACTCTCTGCGTGAGGATGAACAACCGATGGAGAATCCCCCAAAACAGTGTGCATGAGGAAGCATACCTCCCTGCGTGAGAATGAGCAAGCTCCCAAAACCGTGAGTGCCCCCCAGTGGGAAAAATGGAGTGAGTGGGAAGAATGGAATGTCACCCCTCTACCCCTAGCGAAGTGAAGAGGAAGAGTCCCCTGGTGGAGTGGGTATGTGGGAAATAACTGACAGTCCTGCCACACCCACCACTACTCAGCCATAACTGCTCCCAGATAGTAGAAATTAAATGGGTGGTCGACACATGGAAAACTCCCAATGACCCCCATGGGTTGCACAACCCTCCCTTAACCTTAGGAATCATGCCCTTTTCATTCAATGTTGCACTGTCATAGCTGGCTGAAGGTTTATTTTAATTGATGTGCATATTTACATGATGCCCAAAACTATAATGTGTTGGATAGCACGATATACCATCGGCAACGATCCATATTGCCGAAACATACATAACTAAATCGATGGTGGGGCTTTTTCCTTTAGCTCCTCACTACGATTAATTACAATATATATATCACGTATCCTTTAATGCAAATGGGGTCAAAACCAGGACATTAAAATCCCCTCCCCCTTGGAATAACACTGTCCTCGGTGTTCCAATACGTAGGAATACATATACATTTTGCCTATCAAAATTTCAAAATTTTATAGATCTATCCCATGTTCAATTATTTACTTTGAACTTTTAGGACCAAGCCCCTCAGCTTCCATGAGCTTCTCATGCTGGTTATCAGCTTTCGGCTCATCCCCAAGTTGAGGAACTTTGTGGCTGCTGCCCTTTTTATGTTCCCTCGTTGGGCAGTCCCGGCGTAAATGATGTCCTCCGCATTTCCAACATTTCGTTGGCTACTTCACCTTTACCTGCTCAATTTCCTTTGAGTCTTCATGCCTAGAACGTTTCTTAATGGATTGCTTGGACGAATGTCCCATCATTGATCCACTTTCCTTGCCTTTACGGATTGCCCCCAGAAGGATTTTTACCTCCTTTTGCAAACCAATAGAGTCTTGCAAAATCTGGTGGTTCATCTCATTCTTCCTTTTCTGTATCTTGAGCACCTCTCCAAGATTGTCTTGGGTCCTGGAAATCGTTTGAAGAAGACTTCCAGCCAAGTCCAGCAGCTTTTGGTATGCTTCCATGATCAATGTGCACCACTGGATTTCACTTTTCTCACCTGTGAAATGCACCATTGAAATTCTGTTAGACCAAGCATAATATAGGCATTAAAATTACTCAATTAATTTCCCAATTGGCATGACAATCCAAGTCTCATCAAGGAGTCTTTCATATTTTTCATGCCTTCCCAACAGGCACATGAGCTCATTCATGTCCATTCTTGGGCAGGGAATTAACCATTCCAGCATTCACAATTTACTTTAAGCAAATACACACATTCCATTTTCAGTCATACATGCATTCAACAATCTTTTATTTTCACAATGCATAAATATATATATATAATAATAAAAGGCAAGAGAGAGCAGCAATAGTTTTTTTTTTCCACTCTTTGTTTTGTTCCATCCTGGAACCCACACCACCGTTGTGGATTTTCATGCTCTTAGCCTTTTTCAGTTCACCGTGAATGTTGGACCAATCCCTCTTGGTCATGACACTTAGTGTCTCCGGTCTATTTTAGACCTTTCAACCATGGATCCTCCCCACATGGTTTGTCTCGACTACTAGCAACTTCACAGTCTGACTAGCACCTTTTTCATTACTGCTCATTCTGAGCTCTTCAGGATAGTCACATGTCCACATGCACCCCTAGGATGCTCTCATAGTCCTCGCTCCCGGCGATACCTATATTCAAACATTGAATAGATTCACATGTTTAGTTTATTCTCAATGGTTTTTATCTCTTAAACAAGAGTTTAAAACATCATAACCAAATCATATACACATTCATATTCATAAGCAAGAATTGAAAAATAATCCAATACTTATCTGTATTGTGTGTTTCCTCGTTGGTCCACAGGATCCTGCTTCGCTTTGCAAGCCATGGGATCGCCTATGGACTTGGATGTTAGGTCAGCACGCAGGCTACTCCTCAACACCAAATAATTAATGTCCAGCCAGTACACCTTCATGCCGACTGGGAAGGAACAAATAAGCCAAGCCAACACAGTTGGGTTTATCAGGCCATGCACTTATGTCAACAACGCACTTGTATCAACAATACACTTATGTCAACAACGCACTTATATCAACAATACACTTATATCAACAACACACTTATATAAACAATACACTTATATCAACCATGCACTTATATCAACAATAAATGACCATTTCCAGGTCCATGATCTACTATGGATCCCTAGGCATATAACAGCCCTATTTCGGTGACATCTTCACCACATCTTTTTATACATATCAAGCACAGTCAATCCAACCTATAGTTGGGTTTATCAGGCCGTCCAGACAAGCCAATACACAATTGGGTTTATCAGGCTGCAGGCAATCAAGCCAACACTGTAACAATCATTTACCCTTTTCTCTCTAGTGTGCAACACCAGACTACATCTGTTTAGCCTGACAACACAAGAAATAGATGCAAACTCATCAGTGTTATTGCTCTAAAAACCGTAATCATGTTTCATATCATTCTCTATCAAGTATTGAGACACCAGGAGTGCGTCCACTCCTTAGGGTGTAATCAATATTGAAAAACCCTTTCCATGATCCGACATCAGAAAAGTTTGCACCCTTTTTCGATGTGTGCCATGTAGGCCCTATTCATACTCAAGCAATCGGTCATAATGGAAATAAAATCAAAACATGTTCTGCATATTGAGTTTAACAATTTTACATGCATATTCTTAGCTAGGGTCACAAAACACTTATCCATTTGCCAATGTAGTATTCCTTCATTAAGGAGGAATGGGGGCTCCCTTCTCTGAGTTAACAGACCCTCGGTTTGCCATCCCAATTCCTCTTTACATTTCGTATCCACACATGTCTTACCGATATAACCTATACCATCTCACTCATGTTGCTTACCAAACATGTAGTGCAGATGAGACATTTCCAAAATGTCCAATGGAGTTTCACCCGAAACCCATTTCCAAAATAAGGGAAAACCTTCCCATGAATTTTGGCTCCTACAGGCCATCACACATTATCTTCCTGTAGTGTGTACCCCTGACACATTCATCAAATATCCAAATAGTCAATCATTATCTGATAATACAATCCAAATTTGATTGTTCCATTACCAAGTAATGACATTAGTAATTAAATTCAATAAGAATTTGCAACTCTGTCTACTACAGAAATTGATTTGCTTGGCAATAAGGTGATCCTCAATTGTGGGTCTCTTGTAAGTAGCACTACTATGCCCATTATAATTTTATGCTTACTATCATAACATGAATACCCACTTACAATGCGTCCTCCTGACACAATCTTATGCAAGCCAATAGTGATTAGTAGTTGTCAGCAATTTCTTAAATTCGAAAATCACAATTCAAATGTAACAACCCATAATGCATACAAACTATTTTCACAACCATGAGACTCTTCTCATAAGGTTTGGCTCTTTCTCATGGTAGATTCCGACATTTGTCATGGTCTTACTCTCATTGCCATGCTCCAAACAATCTACCTAAAACCTAAACTTCAATCAGCCAAACACTTGGTAAGTCTGGATGCATATAACCTTTTCATTGCTGCAACCATCACTGAAGCATTTTCATAATTTATAAAATTCAAATACTTCCAGCTGTTAATCACATCAATATTACCAAAAATCATTTACTTCATGCAATCACTATCATACTTTAAATTACAGGGTACAGTCACATCATTTCTGCAATTTTAAATGAATTGTTCAGATACTCCTTGCTCCACAAGCGTATCATTGTACCATCTTGACCTTCCATAGAGCATTTCTGGCAGCCAATCGATCACGACTACCCTCTTCATGCAGTTACTATCCTACATTCATAACAGCTCTTGAAATGGTTCCATAATTGTCATCAATTCATCATTTCGGCCATTAGTTATTCATAATAACTCATGCACTATCTCTATGCATTCATGCATTGCATCGCAACATTTGCACCCATACTTATGTATGCATATCTACAACATTTACTCATACTTTTCATATGCATCCATTCAATGCATAACTACAAGATTTATAAAATCTTTTAATGCATACCCACTCAATTCTACCTTGCATTGATTCGGGAATAGTATGCATTCAAACATACCATGCATGGCCTAACCATGACTACTTCATATAGGATGCATGCTTACTTTCCTTGGGCTACTAAGCTCATAACAACATCATACAGGCATGACACCTTTCTCTATGAATGCAGTATAAAATTAAAATACCCACATGGTATGAGACCTCTTGCTTTTACCACTCCATTCAATTGTTATAATTAAACTCTTACCTTCATGGGTCCTACTTACACCCTTGACATTACCAGTTTGGTTGGTCCTTTGTAGGAGATTGCAGAATTTGCTCACCGACTTTTGATTCTGGACTTGTTTCCTTATCCCTTTCTCCATAGGGTTGCTAGTCACATTCGTTGGCATCAGCAACACATTCAGCCATGTCCATGTTGTCGTTGGTTTTTCCACTAATGCCACACCAATGCAATAATTATCATTAGTGGCTCATTATGAATGTATAATTCTCACTATTCTTACCAACATGTAATATCCTATGCATGCAAGGCATATCCTCATACATTTCATGTATAAAAATTGTAATCATAATTAACAAGACATGGTTTAGGGAAATTTCCCTTTTCAAGTCCCTCATCCTTGCATGGAACTCCTTTTCCACACGACAGTTGGTTTGACTTCATGGTCTTGCTACCTCTAGGCATGCAATTCTCGGATTTGTCCATATTGACCGTAGCACACTTTCCCTTTCAAGCAATTACTAGCACTTTGCTGCTCCACACTCAAACTTTGGTGACTCTCCCTTGTTCCCTTCTAGATAATCTTTCCAACGCCTATCCACATGCTTCATTCTGACCTCAGGTGTGAAAACCACACCACTTCAAAAATGATGCTTTTTACCCAATGTATTCTGGTCTGAAATGTCAACTTCAGCCACCTGGAATTTTCTTCCTTTTCAGCCCTGTAATCCACTAAAAAATAGTTGGTTGAGAAAAAATACACTTTGAAAAACCCAAAATTTCTTTCTCCCTATTGGGTCTCTTTCCAACTAAGTTTTCGACGTTTCGGCGTCCAAAAGCTCTAGTTTCCTCTGTGTTCATCAGCGGCATGTTCATCTATTTCCTTAAGCTATATTGGGCTCGTAGTCATCTAAACTTCAAAACTTTATTGGCGATTGGAACCCTTAAGCCTTGCCCTGCATTGACGATGCCAAGGACTATTCATCGACGGTCAAACATCTAGCGTCTTCCGTTGTTTTGGATCCCCATCCATCTAAGCTTCTGAGCCTTTTATCATTTATCGACGATGCCAAGCACTACGGTGTATCGGCAATCGGGTACACTAGCCACTATGGCATCAGCGATCGGCATCATTGTCCATCAGAGGGATAATCCCTTAGGTGTCCATGATGGCAGACCCACGATCATCTAATTTCTTCCGACGTCAGCTGCTGCATCAGCGGTTCCATCCTCTAAAGTTTATCGATCAAGTCAACTAAATTCCGCCAATGATTTCCATACTTGAGAATTTTCGGCGAAAAACTTCCTTTATTCCTCCATCACGTCGGCACTTTCATCCACTATTTTTTGTCGACATATCGACACTTCCATCATCTATCTTTTGCCGACGTTTTCTCCCACATAAGCAATCCAAACAACTAAGTTTCGTTGACGTATCGGCTGTTCGGACAACTAAAACTTTCTGATGTTTCCGGTACTTAGACAAATTTTCAGAAATTCCTTTTCTTCTTTATCCTTCCATCCGCCTCTTCATCGGATCAAAAATATTTTATTCCTTGCTGATGTATCGGCGCCTTCACTATCTATCTGCTGCGGCATCAGTGGTCGGGGACTCTATCGATCGGAAGGATAGTCCACTAGCTGGCTGCAACGACGGGCGCATGAAAAACTAGACCTTTCCGATGTTCATCGGCGATTCCATCGTCTTACTTTCGCCAATCGCCGATGGGTTCGTCACTTAAACGAATTTTAACAAATTTTTCTTTCCTTCGTCTTTTCTCCCACGACGCTTCATCGGATATTCCATCTACTATTTTTTGCCAACACTGCGGCGACTCCAACAACTACTTTGCGCCGCCGTTTTGGTGGTCTTCTGCTGATGACTTTCAATGGAAGTTTCCTCTCCTTTCATCGTTCGTCAGTGGCCCGTATCGGAGGGCCTTCCGACTAAAACTTCCACTGCATCGGAGGAGTGATCCTCTAAACTTTTTCGACGACCGACAGTCTGGATACTTAGAAAAAATTTTGATATTTTTATTCGGTGGTCCCCTCAGATGGCCTTCTGCTTAGGTGATCTGATGCATCGGCGGGACTTAGGACTAAGTACTGCAACGATCTGATGATCCCAATACTTAGAGGAATTTTCCAGAATTCCCTTGTCATGCACAGGTTTTCTTCTATTTTCTGTTGGGCAGAAGGCAACTTGCCTCTGCTAGCTGACCTTTCATGGCCCATTCAAGCCCATGCTGCAACCTTTAGCTCTGATACCATACTGTAACGTCCCCGACCCTCTGACCAGTGAGAAGACGCTACCAAACCATCAAAAACCTTCGAGCAAATAGCCCCATGAACATGAACAGGCATATAATGCTGAAATATAAAGCTTAAAACATAAAACATACTAAGATGCATAATCCTTCGTATACATAGGGGAAGCAAACATATGTTCATTCAAGGATACCACATGTTCATCATATTCATTAACCAGTAATTATAAATGCAGAGACGGGATAGTCAAGAATACTCATCTTAAAAAGAATTTGTCCCGCAACCAGCTACGTCGCTGCAACGTTCCACCCAACCATAGGCCAGCATGCTCATCAATCTCTCAGCAACACTGCCACCCCTGAGCTAGGCATGATTCCTCAAGGTATAAGGGTCAAAGCAAGCTTACACATAGCCAAGGTACACAAATCAGCCAAGCCCACACAGTAGGGTTTATCAGGTCATCAAGGAGCTAGGAAAGGCTAAATGCTAAGTAGGTGGCCTCAATGGGGAGCTAAGGATGCCTACACCGGAGTTAACCTGACTTCTAAGACATCCACACACCCGACACCAGGAATCAGTCCTTTCTTTGCTTCACAGTCCTTCAGGCCCTGACTTCCCTTTCCCATACTCTTCAAGGGTTGTGGAGAAGACAGCCGGCAATCTAACTCTGTCTGAGTGGCTCCAAACACCAATTTTCTCAAGCATACCCAGCCTTTAATCCTACTCTCAACAGTCCGAAGACCAACCACTGCATACCGTATTAAAACGAATAGTTCAAAACTTTGTGAAGAAGATAAAGATAGCAGGGTGACAACCCCAAATGAAAAGGTGAACACAGCTCAAGTAAACAAGACGACTTAGAGTTGTTCTTGGCCCTAGCGTGGCCAAAACAACTCAGCAGCAACCCAAAAGACATTTACACCCGTAGAAACCAATAAGCAACCCAAAACCAGGGGAAGACAACAACCCCAATCCTCACAATGAAACGATGGCAACATTACACAGTCCGCAGATGGGGAAGAAGCCAAACTCCCAGCATTGAGAGGGAAAAACATAAACACAGACCACAATCGGAAACATACACGGCCACAATCGGCAAGGAGACATACACCTACCACCGAAACCAGTATGGGACACACACAGGAACACAGCCCCGAGCGTGAATGGCTCCTACACCCGAAAATCCTAAGTGACAGCCACAATTTCTCCCGCTCCCTGCATGAGGAAAACCAAAGCAGAATTCCTGTGCGTGAGAAGGTGAGAGAGAAAGACTCTCTGCGTGAGAATGAACAACCGATGGAGAATCCCCCAAAACAGTGTGCATGAGGAAGCATACCTCCCTGCGTGAGAATGAGAAAGCTCCCAAAACCGTGAGTGCCCCCCAGTGGGAAAAATGGAGTGAGTGGGAAGAATGGAATGTCACCTCTCTACCCCCAGCGACGTGAAGAGGAAGAGTCCGCTAGTGGAGTGGGCACATGGGCAAGGACTGACAGTCCTACCATACCCACCACTACTCAGCCATAACTGATCCCAGACAGCAGAAATTAAATGGGTGATTGACATATGGTAAACTTCCAATGACCCCCACGGGTTGGAAAACCCCCCCTTAACCTTAGGAATCATGCCCTTTTCATTCAACGTTGCACCGTCGTAGCTGGCTGTAGGTTTATTTTAATTGATGTGCATATTTACATGATGCCCAAAACTATAATGTGCCGGATAGCACTATATTCCATCCGCAATGATCCCTATTGCCCAAAACTATAATGTGCCGGATAGCACTAGAAAATAATTGGGAAGACAAAACGGCCAGAAGAGGAAGCTGAAACGTTTGGAGAGACTAGAAAGTCAGACGTTGGGGGATCCCTAACGATCGGGGGGGGTAGTTTAAATACTGTAAAAATAGGACTGATGAGGAACTTTTTCCCTCGAAAAATTTGTAAAATATTTTGGCTTGTAAGAGGAACTACTTCGTTTTACAAATCAAAAATTGCAATTTTGCCTGCTGGAGAAAGTGAAATGTGGAATATATCAATGCGACTAAATGAATAATGTTGAAGAGGAACTATTTCGTTTTCAACTGTGTTTCATTTACTGTGAGAGTATTTAACTTCCTGAACCTATGTTCTTGTTGAATGTTCTTCAATATCTTTTGGGATGTTTTCCTCTGTGAGTAATAAATGTTGTTCATAAAATAATCGGCTATCTGGTTGTTCAAATATCTGTAATTGTTCATGTGTTTTGAATAAAGTATCAGCTATCTGTAACTCTTCATAATGCGCGAACAAAATGTATTACTCACCAATGAATGATAACTCTGCTCCCTAGGGATAGTTTAGGTAATTAGTTTATTTTCGTGTTGTATGTGTTTTGGGTGCTTGTGAACCTTAAGACGAGAGGTAAGAACCTGTGCATCACATTGTGACTGTTCCTTGCATCTTTAGCACCCTGCATTGTTAGTTAGGCACTTGCATATCATACATTAAGTCAAAAATACAAAATTCACGGTGGATCGGGCCGCAACCGGTAAAGCCTTTGTTTTGTTACTTGACCTACGGTAGCCGGACCGCAAACCGGATGGATTCCCTATAACAAACAGTCAACGGGCTAGTTGGGAACGTTTATTGAGGAGAATCCCTTACTATTGTCACCTACGAATTTCGGGGCCCCAACAAAAGTATAGAGAGATAAAGCAGAAGTTGCCAAGAAAAAGAATGTAGAATCTGTTTTGGATAAAATTTCAGAGTTAGAAAAAGCTATTGCTTGAGAAGTTGCAAACCCTGAGCTAGGCATGCAAGATACAGACGGGCTTACAGAGGGGAAAATTTAGAAAATTAAAAAGTTGTAGGTGGTGGAGGGCAGGATCAAAGCCCTGTTTGAGATAATCCAGAGATAATCTAGGTTATTCTAGTGCATTTTTTTTCTGGGTAAGGTGCCAATTTGACAAGTAGTCACTTTCTTGAGTGATTTCGTTAATTTCGGGTTCAATGTATGTACAAATGCTGTTGTTATTTTCAATTGGGAAAGATTTTGTTATACCAAGTTGTAGATTTTATATGATCACACTTGCTTTGTGGAATTGTCATTTGAATAAATCCTCATTTTGATGAATGATTGATCTATTGACTTGTACTTGAATTAGGCTTTAGTGTATGTAGAAATGGGCTTATTACCTCACACTCTAGGGGTTTTGTTGTCTTGTTCATTTTCCAAGTTATCCTCATGAGGGTCCACCCTTTGGCTAAATAGGTGCCAAGATAATCCCTATCTCACATTACGTCTTTAATTTGGTGTTTGTTAGGAGGAGTACTACACTTCATACCTGTCAATTAATTCAGCTCGGCGTGTTCTACAAGTAATAATGTTTTGTTGTGCTTTGCAAGGTTAGGGATTCGTTGCACTTCGGTTCATTCCTTAGCTCTCCAAATTCTAGAGAGGAGCTTTAAGGTGAAGTTTTAAACAAATTATGTCATATCACCACCCATACTTATCATGTTGTACATCAATTCTTTGAATTACGATTGCTGATACATAGGAAAACAAAAAAAACAAAAGTGTTCCACGTGAATCCATGCAAAGGGATGTCTGTATATGTTTCATGTTAATTAGTTGTTCCAGTTTTAATTGCTATATAAAACTGTATATGGTCAAGCTCTTGACCTTGAGTTAATTTGTTTGCCCGTGAAAAATACAGGTGACAAACGATACCTAAAATCTGTGTTACATCCTCCCTAAAAGGAGAAAAACAAATAAAAAAATGTGAGAAAAACAAATAACAAAATAAAATTACTCGTGTGTGAAGAGGAAGGGTGACAACAATTAGCTACATTTGTGTTATGTCCTCTAAAAAACGAGAAAAACAAATAACCAAAAAGTGGGGTTTAGATTCTTTGACAAAAAAAATTTCATTTAATTGGTTGACAAGCCTTTTCAACATATGGGAGCACAATTCTAAATCGTCAATCACAAGAAGAAGAGTATCAAACTGGAGTCAAGATATACCACAGTAGCATCTATCAAAATCCCAACCCTCCGCACACCGTTTTCACAATATTCCATCCACTCAAGTCTGCTTTGTTCTTTTTTTCTTTAGAGCACGCAACTTCTTCTAGATATGATGAATTTTTTTGCATGCATTTATGTAACGGCTTTTGTATGATCCTTTATTAACGTTGTGAATGTGCAACTGAGCTCAACATTATATGACACGTCGTGTCCGACGATGTTGTCAATTGTGTGAGGTCACAACAGTCATAAGTTGTGTGTCATACCCTTGAACATTTCTTGACCTTATATTGAACTGATAAAGGTTGGGTGTAGTCTACTTGGGATTTGATATGAGGTTGTTTCTCAAGGAACTGGACACCCCTTGATGATGTCACCTACACCTATCCCTTACGAAAATTATTGAGGAGCAGAGGATCACATCATCGGTTTGGATATTCTTCGTATACAATGATGATAATATATATATATATATATATATATATACATGTCACGTCCCCACCCCTCATCCCGACAATGGAGAGGACACAACCAACACGTTGTTGCTGTCAAACAGGAAAAATATCCCCATGAACATAAAAACATAAACATGCATTGGATTAAAAACATAACAAATGCATAAATCATTAACATGCATTAAACATGAATATATACACAGATGCATAGTGCATTCTACAGCGGAAGCAAAACTCATTCATTCAAACATTCAAATGTTTAACATGTTCATATTAGTTCATGAAGCAAATAGTTTGCAAAGATTAAGCACATGAATACTTATCTTGAAAATAAGTTTGCCCGAAACTAGCTACATCGTTGCAATTTTCCACCCAGCCATAGGCTAGTGTGCTCATCAATCTCTTAGCATCACTGCCACCCCCGAGTTGGGCATGATTCCACAAGGCACTAGGGAACAATAGGCTCACATATAGCCAAAACTATACGCCCACAGTCACACCAACATACAGTTGGGTTTCACAGACTGTTTAGCTAAGCCAATGAACAACTGGGTTTCACAAGCTATTAGGGCAACAAGCCAATAGCATGGGGTTCCTTGGCTGACTCAACCAAGCCAAACTCTTCATAAAACACACAGCCTACCAATTAACAGATGGTTCCTTGGACTTATCCATCCAAACCAACCTGTTAATCAAGCACAGGAATCCATCTAACAGATGATTTTCTTGGACTTACTTTGCCAAGTCATCACAAGGATGCGTACAACAACAAAATGCACATGCTGGGTATGAAGGAAACGTTGTTCAACCAAAAATGATTTGGTTAATAAGGAAAATCAACCCCTTGGGTGAGAAACCCAAATTCAACAATGATTCAATGGATTCACATTGGCAAAAACAACCATCTCAAATCCCCATCTCATGGATTCGAACTCAGAAACGATAATGGGCTTCACATGGCCAAACGACCTCAGTAACCACCGAAAATTCATGGGTCATCTCTTCCATTCACTGTGCAACCACAATAACGAAATTCCCCACTGGAAATCAACACTGAAACACCCAGCAGAGACCCCAACCATTGGATGCTCACTGACCCACTTCCCAGCCATGGGAAAAACACAGTAAACTACAAAAAACGTGAATGGGGAACACACGGTAGCTCCAAGGATGCAAAGGAGAGAAAAGCATGGATTCCTGAAGGCATCACACGCACATAACAACAAACATGTGAGGGAAAGAGAGCTCTGCAAGCTTCCCACTGCGTGAGGAGAAATCAGCTGCCTCCGTGAGGAAATTGCTACCTCCCGCATGAGAAATGCAATTGCTCTCCTTCACGTGAGGGAAAAATGGGTGAATCCTCCCTTGGGCATGCATGTTGTCCAAGACTGGCGACCCTGCCAGAATTGACGACTACCCACACCTTCCAAGCTCCAAGGAAATACCTCCCTTCACCCACTTAGATGACTGGGCATAAAAGACAAAAATGGGTAGTTGACCACTCTATGGGTTTTCCCTTAGACATTTGGATTTTCCCCATAGGCTCAAAGGTTGAATATTCCCCCCTCCCTATTCCTTGTGAAATCATGCCCCCATCTTTTTAACGTTGTGGCGCGTAACTAGTCTGTTGAAATATATTATATTCCTTGGAAGGTAATAATGTCTTTGTATTATGTCGGAAGTCGTCTACAATCTTATGTAAAAGAATAATACATTTAACCCATAGTTATATGGTGGTGTATTTACTTTTGTAGAGTATTTGTCCATGGTATTGTATTAAGAGATGTTATTTTGGAGAATTATATTATCCCACATGCAATATGTGAGAGTAATTTCTCATCTCTTAGTATATAATAGGGTCAAGTGAGTCTCTACATATCATGTATTCTTGATGTAGTAGTGGTACTATTGTGACATTATTCTACATCATCTATATTCTTTGGGGTATTTGTGCTTTGCTCTCTTGTAAGATTGGAGAAGACATTCTAGAGATAATAGAAGACTACCTTCCCGTGGATGTAACCCATTAGGATGAACCACCTATATCGGTGTTCTCTTGTCCTTTTATTTTCTTGTTCTTATCTTTTATGATAAGTTGTTGGTTGCTTACATAGGTTAACTAGTTTAGCTTGACTCTACTCTTATAACATTGTATCAAAGCGGGTTGCTATGATCTAGTACCTTCTATAGCTTTCAATCAGTAACGATTATCATTTGGGCATTGTCATTTTGTTGTAGATTTGCTTTCTATCTAGTAGCCATTAGGCTTCTCTTCAGATCTGGGCATATTTCTGCATTTTCTTTTTTAACCCTAACCCTAAGTTGTGGTATAAGATTTTTCCAGAATTTTTTCAATGGTTTCTTGATGTTTTTTCTGTAGATCTACATGATTTCAGGGCTCTCCTCAAGGAGGTCTTTCTTCCGATTATAAAAATGGCAGTTATAAAAAAATGGCCATAACTTGGTCAGTTTTTACCGGAATTTTTAATATAACCTATTTTTGGAATTAGAAATGTCATTCTGCATCTACCTATGCAACCATAACAGAAAACTAGCCAATTCTTGGCTTCCTTTCGGTAATAAAAACGGCAGTTATACAAAAGGGTCATAACTTAATCAGTTTTTACCAGAATTTTTATTATAACATGTTTTTGGAATAGGAAACGTCATTCTAGATCGACCAAAATGACCAGAACAGAAAAATGGGTATTTATGGGCTTCCTTTCAGTAATTAAAACGGCAGTTATACAAAAGGGTCACAACTTGGTCATTTTTTACCGATTTTTTATTATAACCTATTTTTGGAATTAGAAAAAGCCATTCTGGATCCACCACGTGACCAGAACAGAAAATTGAACATTTCTACGCTTCCTTTCGGTAATAAAAATGACAGCTATAAAAAAAGGCCGTAACTTGGTCATTTCTTACCGTATTTTTTATTATAACCTGTTTTTGGAATTGGAACAACCATTTTGGATCCACCTACGTGATAAGAACAGAAGAATGAGATTTTCTGGGCACATTTTTTCAAAAGGTTGTAAGTAAAATTTATCTTTCCTTTACTATTTTTCTAACTGTGTTTTTTGCAAATTCATATCAGTACATTAAAGTATTTAAGTTTTATGTTATTCATTTTTTGCATTTAGGTTTTTCTTCTAATCATGTTTATTAAGATATTATTTATTGTTCTTGCTATATATTTGTCTCACATTTCTATATGGAAATATTGGCATTTTTTAAGGACATTGATCTCTAGTATTTTGTCATGATGATAACTATAAACCATCTAATGCTTAATATGTTTTTAAATATACTTAATAATTAATTGGTTATTTTCTTTATTTTGTTTATAAAAACAAATTTATAAGAACAATCTCATATGTGTTATCCAGTGATCATTATTTACTTTATTTATATGTTATTGTTGACCTTTGTGTAAAAGCAATTTCATTTTTTTATAAGTAATGTCTTTATGATCATTATATGCTCTTGCTAATTAAATTCTTACGTAAAATCTTTTTTTTAATCTATGTGATATCACATTTTTTGGCTTGTCATAAGTTATTTAATTGGGATATAGTTTCTTTTTCATGTATTGCAAGATTGTATCTAATTCCTATTCCTGTGTTATTTGTCTCTAACATTCCAATATGGAAGCGTTGACATTTTCAGGGCATTACGTCTCTTGTATATTTACAGAGTGTTAACAAGAAATGAACCCATGATTAAGACCATTAGTGACTTGTCATTTCATAATTTTTTATAAGTGATATCATGAGTTGATAAGAAATTGCTATATGTTGATCATATTAAACATTTTGATTTATCTATATCTCATGTCATGTTTATTTTGATCATCTTTTACTCAATATTTGTATGGATTTGAGCAATCTTTAAATCTTGAACTATTTATCATGAGCACCTTGTTCTTGTTGCAATGATATTTATATTCTTATGATTGCAGAGGTTATCTTGTTCCTACTTGTCTCTAACGTTCCTATATGGAAGCGTTGACATTTTCAGGGCATTCATCTCTTGCATATTAACC
>LPNX010310349.1:223595-268595 GCA_001517045.1 Pseudotsuga menziesii | reverse complement strand
TGGTACATGTCGGCTCAATAAATATAATAATAATAATAAATAATAAATAAAAAAACTCATAACATGTCGACTTATAATTAAAAACATAAAAGATAAAAAATATTATACTCATATAAATATACAATCATATTCAATGATTAGTAAAAAGAAAAATTATAAAACCAAGAACATATAAAATTTACTTTTAAATTAGCTAAATTGTAAAACACATTTATGTAATTATATATCAAATTTCTCTCATGCTCACTTTGGCACATTACCATGGAATATTACAACCATATTTATAAGGTTCTTTAAATGCAAATACAACTAGTAGGAAAAGAAACCACGTGCCACTAAAACCATGTGCCTTAAACCACTTACATCCTTGTTCATGCCCAAGTCAATGTTAACCTTAACATGTAAATGTTCAATTTTAGTTATAGAGAAAAACAAGTAGTTTCTCAAAAACATTTGGATAAATGTTTAAAATCTTCATTTGATGGTAAAATATTTTTCCAATTCCAATTTACTATAAAAATCTAGATTTTAAAATTTTATATGGATTGTTTTACTCATTATCTACTCTTAATATTCATTACTAGTTTTAAAGAAAGAACAGTAAAACAATTTTTGGAAAGTTATTTGATTATATGTTTATTAATGTTACTCATCTCATTTTTCTACTGATATTTACCCTATTTTGAAATTACTTTAAGCAAATTGGTCATTTCCCTCCCAAGTAGGAATTTACTTATTAGACATTTTTGTAAATTAAAAAAGGTCTGCACCTCAAGAGGACTTGATCCCTTTAAAGGCTTGATAGAACCATAATTAAGATGGGTCTATACTCGTTTACAAACATTTAGATACACTACTTCAATTTAATCTTTCATTTTATGCCTTCTTTTACCCTCTAACAACCACCTTATCGACGTATTATTACACCTTCTTAGAGCAATTGCTAGTTATATATATTTATATATATGGCCAAGTCGACGAATGAATAGCTTATGTGAAGCTTGTCTTGTGCATAATGTGTAACTCACGCATGACCAAACATAGTTAAAGGTTCTTGTGAACTTAGTTTACTCACCTATTTATTGCTTGGGTGGAGGTTTGAATGAATTGGATCTAGGGTAGCATCATACCCTAAGATGCACCATGCTCTAGATTTAATGCACACCAATACGACTTACCCCGGTGCAATACAGGAACCCTGCTTATGTTTGTTATGAGTGTGCTCGACTCAGTATTTTGGCCAACAATATTCAACATGCAGTAGGGTAATAAATGTTGCGGCGATTGCACTGTGAGTTGTTGGATCTCAAATTGTTTCAAATCCAAAGGCCTACAATGCAGCTGCTGTAGCATTTTCTACTCTACTGCATGTAAAATATTTTTTGCCCAGTATTTTGCATGCATTGGTTTTCACACAACATTTAAAAGTAGTCCTTTAGCCTACCAACATAGCATAATAATGACACCCTTGCCATGTGAGCCAATGGTTATTTTCTTAAAACTTTCTTTTGTCAGACCAACTCCACCTACAATAACATGAAATTAGTCATATCACACATTTACATGAAATTAGTCATATCACACATTTAGTCAATCAACCAATCATGTGGCAGATAAATAATTTTAAGATATAATTAAAAAATATTATTTTTTGAATTATAAAGTTTAACCTTGGAACATTAATAAAAATTTGTAATGAATATGGTACACTATTAACTACAATATATTTGCCACAAATAAATATAATAAAAAAATGTTAGTACATGATAGTGATAAAAAAAATTAAAAATAATAATTACAATATATTTGCGAGAAGCAAGTATAATACAAAAATGTTATCACATGATAATGATAAAAAATTTAAAAATATCAGTACAACATTGTGTTGTGTGGTTTAATATTAGTACATCAGAGTATGGTGCGGTTTAATGGTAAGTAATGAGGTGATGGGCTATGTGAAATAAAAGATGTAAATCCTATGGTTATGGAGGTAATATGTCATTCTTAAAAGCTAGATGAAATTGATGTTGATGTTAAGTACTAGGAAGTTGTATGAGAAGTAACAATTTACTATAGAAAACAAGAAGGTCTTGGTTGATTTTACCACATTCTTTGAGATAAAGAGGGAAATTTTATTTCTCAACAGGATTATAATGAAATATTAGTGAAGGAGATAAATTTACTCGAGTCATAAAATTCAACGAATCTTTTAAACAAAAAATGTGAGTACAAAGAAACAAAAAAAAGTGAGCACAAAGAAATAAACATAGAAATAAACATCTTGAAAGATAATCGTGTCAAAGCCACAATTAGGTATCTTGGTAGATATAAACAAGAGTCACAAGGTGGTAATGTCTTTGCGTCTTGGGTTTTGATAGATATCTTTTAAATAGATATGAGAATATATCCATGACAATGTCATTATTACATTATTGTGACAAGTCGGAGTTACATTTGATCGATATGAATTTTGAACATGACACTTACATTTGATTGATAGGAATTGTGCACATGACACTTTGCTTTTAATAATTTTGCCCCAACTACACACTTAACGTACTTTAGTTATTTGATTAAGGTATAGAAAACAATTAGTTTACTACATAATTCTCAACAACTCTTCTCTGAATCCTTTAGTTATTTGATTAAGATATTAAAACATTTATTTTACTACACAATTTTCACAAGCTCTTCTCGGAAACCTTTGTTGTTTGACTGTAGTATTAAAAATAAAAATAAAAATAAAAAAGTGAACCATTATCATATTGCAAATGAGGCGTGAATAGCCGTTATTTTTTCACTTCTCTTCTTAAATTAGAAAAAATATCCTTCACTGTGAGTGTGATTGTTCCAATTTTGTTTTTACATTAACATTAAACATAATAATAATCAACAAATTGATTATTATCAATAAAATATACTATAATCATAATGAGATTTTTTTTTCACAAATTTATTTATTTTTAATAAGGTTTTGTAATAAGTTATGTTGTGAAAAGAATTATTTGTTTTCTTGGAATTATAAAATAGTATACAGTGATATACATAGTACAAAATTATAAATACTTTATGAAAAAATAAAATTAAAATTGATTATTATATGAATATATTATTGATTTTCATAATAAATTTTACAATAAAAAAATATGATTTTCTCATTCATATTGTCACCTTGTACTATTTAAAATATACATTTTAAATATGTCTAGCCTACTTAAAGTTTAAAGACATAAAATTAATTATATAACTTAAATACCTTTTATCTTTCCCAAAAATAAAAAAGTCAAACCAAAAAATAAAAAAGTCAAATTACATGGATAGGCTCCTTGTAGATTCATTTGCACAATTCTATCAGACTGTTTGCTCTCTCAGGTAGGCTCCTAGTCCCCCGCTAGTTCCACAGCTCTTTGTAGATGTTGACCCTTATTTTTCGTCGGGTCTCCCAATACTCAAGTTCACCTGACCTTACCTCTCCTCTTTCCTAGAGTCCATGGGCACCATCATTTTGATTGGGTCCTTTTATGCACTTTCACTTGGTCTTGGTTGAACTCTGTTGTGGAATTGACAAGGCGTGAGTCAGGGATTTCTGTACCAGTTAGCTCCTAATGTGCGGTTAAACCGCTTGTTTTGTTTTTTTCGACTGTGGTTTTTCTTCCCCACTCGGTGACTCTTTAGTCCGGTTGGTTTTTTGTCTTTCTCTGGGTAACTGGAGTTACTCCTCTCACATTGACCTTCTCCCTTGTGTATACCTGTGATTTCAGGTTTTCTAGTCTTCTTTTTTGGGTGATTGGGGTCTTGGTCTCGTCGCCCCTTTCCCAGTTTACTCTTGTGGTTTCCTTGGTGTCATTTTTTGTCGGTATCCTTCCTGCTCTTTTCCTGCTTCTCCCGCTTGGGTTTCTTCGATGGTTTTTTTTAGCACCTCATGGCGGCTTCGACACCAAAGGGCCCCTTCAAGCCCCCGGATTATCGCTCGCTCCATAGGACCAGGAGAAAAATGAAGGTTATTAAGGCACAAATAGAAAAGAGTTTCTATGTTGTGGGTTGCGCCAACTTCATGGACAGGGTGGATAAGTTGTGTAGTCGTGTACTTATCGGATAGCTTACATACTACAAGTTCGACAAGGAGGAATGGGTGGCCTGGGTGACACAAAACTGGAAGCCACTTATTTACTACATCCCGACCATTAGCAAAATCACTAATGGCTAGTATGTCTTCCTTTTTCTTGATGAAAATGATGTACTACGCATTCTCGAGAAATTCTAGCCCATGGGCAAGGCCTCCCTGGTCCTTCGTCATTGGCAACCCAATTTTGACCCGGCTCATGAAAGAGTTATCATCCGTAACCTTTGGGTTCTGCTCTCGGAACTACCCTATCCACTTTGGAGCAAGTAGGTCCTGACTGGTATTGCAAACACCATGGGACGTTTGTGGCGATAAAGGGAAATTTCAACTTTCCTTCGACAAACGAATGGCCAAGGTCCTTGTAGAACTAGATATCACAACTGGACTCTCGTCTGTTATTGACATCAAGTGCAATGATCATATTCTTGAACAATGTCTCAATTGTCTTCATTTTCCTTTCCCCTACCATTATTGTCATGAAACGGGGCACCTCAAATGTTGTTTCCCAAGCTTACTTCATGGGTCACCTCTAACTTCGACTGATGTGGGCTTGCTGGGTACTCAGTTGATCCTCCCCGACCCCACCGATTTGGGTCACCTAACGACACCACAGGAAGGTATGCACAATTCTGCCTAACCTACTCTTTATGAAGATCTCACAAAAGGAGAACTTGATTATACTATGGATATTGAAAATATTGTTGACTATAATCATCGGGTGGGTTGTCCTCTTGTGTCATCCACTCCTATTGGTTTGATTGTGACCCCTTCCCTTGTTGTGGGTTCGGATTCAAAGGCTCTCCCCCTCCTTGATCATCCTATGACCCCTTCTGCTGTTGTTGAGGAGGGATTGGTTGACTTTGGTGGATGTCTTGGTTTGTTGACTCCTTTTCCTGTGGAGCCCTTGGGGATGGGATATGTCGTAACTGATGGGATTGTTGTTTCTCATGCAAGAGACTTGACCTTGTTCTATGTTGTGTCCCAGGGTGATTTTACCACTCACCCCTCCCCACAAGCCCATTCCCTTCCTATTCCCTCTTTCTTTTCAGACGCTAACTTCCCCCCTGGATAGGGATCCTTCCTCTCCTCCTTTTGTCCCTCCTCTCCCTCCGACCACTCCCTGTGCTAAGCCCTCTTTCTCAAACTCCTCTCTCCTTAAATATCTATCCATTTTCTATGATAAGTCCCCTATCACTCCTTCAACTATTCCTCTCGACTCGATCAGACATGAAAATCTTACCATTAGGAGATCTCGCAAAGTCAAGACGCTCTCTTCTCGACTTCCTAGGATCCCCCCTAACACTCCACCATCCACCAGAATAGTGGAAGTGGCCAGATCTTGTCACACTTCCCACTCCTCCTCTTCCACTGGGGTACTTAGAGCAGAGTCCTCCCTATGTCAGGGTCCTTAATGAAGCTCCTCTCTCTCAATATTCATGGGTTCGGAGGACTTACCAAGAAAAAATCCCTCGTCTCCTTACTCTCTATTACTAAACCCGATATTTTGTTTTTCAAGAAACTATGTGCGACCATAAACATGCCCTCCTTTCTTTTGCTAAACTTCTCCCTGGTTGGGAATTTTGCACCACTGACTCTCATGGTCTCTCGGGGGGTCTCCTCACAGCTTGGGATCCCTCTGTGGCACGTTGTAAGGCTTATATTTTCTGCTCTGGCATTTTGACCAATGTTGTTTTGAGGAATCAGCCTTTTGATATTACTTGTCTCAATTGTTATGGTTCTTATCATAACAGGATCCCCTTTTGGGAAGCTGCAATGAATGAGGGCATTTTCAAGCACCCTAACTTGATTATTGTTGGTGATATTAATTTTATACTCTCGGCTACAAAGATCTGGGGAGTGAGTTCTATACATGATCCCCTCTGCTCGTATTTTGTAAATTTGTCTGCTCGCATGAACATGGTGGATATAGCTTCGGCTTGTATTGGACCTACTTGGAATAATGGAAGATTCAGGGATAGGGGAATAAACAAGCATTTGGACAGATTCCTTGTTGTTGATTCTTTGGTACACCTATTCTCTCAGTACTGCTCCTGGGTACATCTCTCAACTATCTCGGATCACCATCCTATGTGTCTAGAATGGGATGACTCACCCCTTACTAGAAACTATCCTTTCAAGTTCAATAGGGCTTGGATACAAGTGGCTGATTTATCACAACTTGTTATCTCCTCTTGGTCCTCGGAGGATAATTTGTCTGATTATGATGACATGACAAAGCTGGTTATGAAATTGAAGAGTCTCAAAGTTGCGGTTAAAGACTGGGAAAAACAACAACGTGAAAAATAACACAAGGAAGCAGATGATCTGGATGAAGAGATCCACCAATTATTATCCAGGTTTCCTTCAGGTATCCTCCTTGATTCTAAGATACCCTTGTTAGTTTCTTTAAAAGGAAAAAAGGAAAAGTTACTAGCAAATGAGGTTCTCACGTGGAGACTTAAGAGCAGAGCCCTTTGGATAGAACATGGAGATGCCAATGCAAAACATTTTCACAAATTTTCCTCTTCCAGGCGAAATCATAACACTATTTGGGATCTTATTGATGGCTCTGGAAACCTTGTTTGCAATACAAATCTTCTCAAAAACTTGGGGAAAGAACACTTTACTACTCTCTTCATGGATGATGGTAAAGCACAAATATCAAACCAGCTTCAAATCATCAGGCTTTTCCCCTCTTTCCTCTTGACTGAGAACTCGGCAAGTATGGTTGAGGAGGTCACTCTACAGGAAATTGAAGATGGACTACATAGCTTCAAGAAGGATAGAAGCCTGGGACCAGATGGTTGGCCTATTGAATTCTTCCTCTTTTTCTTTGATCTGGTCAAGCTTGACCTTTTAAAGGATGTTGAACAATCCCAAAGGGAGAAAAGGGTGGGAAGAGCCCTTAACTCTACCTTTTTTACTCTTATTCCTAAGTGTGATCACCCCCAGACCTTTGGGTATTTCAGGCCCATATCCCTTTGCAATCTGGTTTATAAGCTCATCACCAAAATTATCTCTAACAAATTGAAGTTTATCCTCTCAAGGATTGTCTCCATGGAGCAGCATGGTTTTTTGAAGGATAGATAGATTCGGGAACCTATTGGGATTGCACAATAAATACTTCATGCTATCAAGCAGAAAAATATGAATGCTCTAGTTCTCAGACTTGATCTCACAAAGGCATTCGATCGTGTAAATTGGACCTTCTTGCACCCCATCCTTATCCAAATTGGGATACCTTGGTGGAGGTAAATTGGATTATGGGGTGTGTATCTTCTACAACTTTTTCAGTTTTGATAAATGGTTCTCGATCAAGTTTTTTTAATGCTACTAGGGGTATCAGGAAGGGTTTCCCCTTGTCTTCCCTCCTCTTTTTGTTGGTGATTGAAGGAGTTAGCCATATTATCGGGGATGCGAAAAGAACATGGAAGATTTGTGGAATCACTCTTTCACCTACCCTCTCCTTCACCCATTTACTCTTTGTGGATGACGTTTTACTCTTTGGCATGGGAACCTTTGAGGAATGGCATGCTTATAAAGAAATCTTGGATCTCTTTTGCGCAACCTCTGGGATGAATATCAATTTGGATAAATTTTCCTTTCTCCGTAACAATATATCAGACGATGTCTATAATAGCATTGAAACATTTTTTCCTTTCAAGATGGATCCTATTGGCACTGGTTTCAAGTACTTGCGGTTCATGCTTATGGTGTTAAGGATTGGTGTTGGATCTCAAAAATCGTCGAGAATAAAATTGGTCATTAGACAAATAGATTTCTCTCTTTGGGTGGTAGATTGATTTTGGTTCGATCTGTATTATCAGGGATCCCTGTCTATTGGTTTTCCCTTGCTAGAATCCCAAGGTCGATATTAAACAGGCTCCGAATATATTCCTTTACTTTCCTTTGGGGAGGCACTCCAAATAAACACAAGCTGCACTTAGTGGATTGGACAAAAATTTACAAACCTTGCTCTCTTGGAGGATGGAATATAAAAAACTTGGAATGGTTCAGTATTGCTCTCAGAATCAAGAGTCTTTGGAACGTGCTCAACAATATGGGTCTCTGGAATCAATTGATTCAGTTTAAATATATTAAAGGGGTTCCTTGGGATCGTTGGCTCCGTCAACATAATTACTAATCTGTACATAATACATCATACATCTGGAACGACTTCATCTGTATCCTTCCTTGGATTAGCAATATGGTGGGATGGAGAGTGGGAGACAGTGGCAATATAAAGTTGGGTATTGCCCCTATTACTGGCATTAAAACAAATTGTGTCCTCTCCAATGATCTCCATTCATATCTTTCTGACTATGGCATTAAATATCTCAGGCATGCCCGAAATTATGGTGTCATGACCTCTTCTCCCTCTTACTAGTTATCGTCAGAAGAGTTGGAACTTGGAGGGGTTTGGAAATAAGAATGGTCAAGCTACATTCTAGGACTCTATCACGGGGGCATCAGACTTAACTCGGTGATGGATCACATCCCCTGGCTTTACAACAAAAAGAACGGCAAAGCCAAGACACACCTGGATTATGACTACATTGCTAAGAGGGATGGTGAAGTATTTTCGGGCTGGAGGTCCTCACAGCTCTGGAAATGGAAAATACCACTCAAAATTAAATGTTTTAGCTGGTTGTGTGTGGAAAATTCTATTCGTACTTGGGATAACCTTTGTCGTCGACGATGGACGGGGCCAAACTGTTGTTTTTTATGCATGACTGATGAGGAGTCTGTAGATCATCTGTTTGTTTCCTGTTCTTTTGCGCGGGCAGTTAGGACTGCTCTTGATACAAGACATAGTACGGTTATCACTTGAAATGAAAGAACTCTGCTGGAGAATTTTAATCTTTGGACTGAGAATGTAAATTGTTAATTCCTTGTTTTTACATTTGGAGTATCTGGAATGCTCGAAACAGGTTCATTTTTTAGGATATTGTCCCTATAATGGATATCGTATGCTACAGGATCATGGATCTCGTACATTCCTATCTGGTCAACGATAAAAAGCAGGTTTTTAGGGTTATTGGACTACCACCGGTGGTTACCTTCCCATCGGGCTTCGTTGACGGTGTTGTTGTCTCAAATTTTGGTGGAGCTAGTTTTACATTACACATAAGCTCTACTCATCTCTTCCATGCACAATTGGGTTGTGGTGTCAGCACAAACACAAGGGCTAAGCTGTTGGCCCTCTGGGCTCTACTGGTATTTGCAGAGACCTTGGTCCTTCCTTTCCTCTTCGTCTGCGGAGATTCACAAGTGATCATTAATTGGGCAAACTCTAAGGCTTGTCTCGATGTTGTGGACTTGGATCACTGATGTGATCGTATTACTGAAGTAAAAAACTCCTTCATCTCCTTAAACTTCAAACATGTTTACAGGGAGCACAATCAGAGTATTGATAGCTTATCCAAGGAGGCTCTATCACTTGAGATGGGGAAACTTCTATTTGAGGAATTTTTGGATGGTGATTCCATCGAAAGGAAAACTATCTCGTTCTTTTAAGGGAACTGAGACATCATGGATGATGATATTTCTATTACTCGTTTTGAGTATGCTATGCCTTCTCTCTGCATTAGAGAGATATTTTTGACATATTTTTGTTTAGTCTGAGAACCTTTCACTCCTAGAGTTTCCTTAGATAAGCTTCCAGGACTGTGATTGTACTTCCTTGGAATGTGTTGTAGTTTCTTGGATGAGAGTGTGATGTATTGTTGAAGCTTGGTCAAGCTCTTTTCTCATAATCTGAGATATTGATGATATTAATTGTGATGAACAAATATATATGATACTATATATCATTAGCAGTGTATTAAATACCTTTGATTCATAATAGAATATCAAACAACGACTCTTTTTCTACTTAAAAAAAGGGGGGGACAACTTCATTGACTCCAAAATTAAGGATATATATTCTACTTAAAAAAAAGGGGGGGACAACTTCATTGACTCCAAAATTAAGGATATATATAGTAATCACATCAATTATCTGCTAGACCAAAATTTTATTTATTAGAGATAAACCATTCTTTTACATAAAAACAAAATTTATTTTTTATTATTAGAAATAAAATATATCTCCAAGGTGGCAATGGGTTAGCATTTATGTCACAACGTACTCCTATTATTACATGGAGGAGAGAGGATAAATATGTTCGTCTTGTCAAGGTTTGATGGTCATCTAGAGAGATAACGATCGTCTTCTAGAAACGCCATGTAATGTAATTATGAACTCCTTCAAAAAAAAAAAAAAATTAAAATGGGAAAGTGCAATTTGTTCTAAGCTAGACCATAAAGTTGAACCCCACGAGGATTGGGTAAACTCGGGTAGTTGTGTTCCCCACTCAAGAGTGTGAAATTTAATAATCTATTTATTTTATATTATAATAATAGAGACTTTCAAAATTTAGAAAAAATAACACTAATCACCTATAAAGATAAAATAAATGAAAAAGATTAAGATAATCTTACAATCAATCTAATCAAATATACAATTATTTCATCAATCTAAAATTGTATTTTCACTATTTAATAATTGTTTTACAATTAATATCTAATTATTAAATGTTATATTATATAAATATATGTTATATTATAAAAATTTGGTTAATCATTATAATAATAATAATCTAGAAACTCGGATTGTGAATCTAATTGTCATTGGAGACTTTTTAACTATCTTTTGATATGTTAGGAAAAAACGCAATCCAAGAGATGCTTATTTGAGAAGAGCATGTGTAGGATCCAAGACATTATCTAGTCCTTCCATCAAGTCACCGGCTATCATGTCTTAAGAGGCCTCAATAACCAAATAGATACACTGGCTAAGAAGTTTTTTTAAGGTTGGGGAAATTAAGGGAAATAGGGGGAACATAAACAAGTGCCCAATCCCCTAAGTTGGATGGCACTCCTTGTCTCTTCCTCTATATCTTGAAATATGACAAGCAATTAAAGACCTAGGAGGGTGCAGGATCATATCCATGTGCCCTCAACTCCAATCCACCTTCCCGGTAATCATGCCTTTAAATCGATAGCATGCTTATTCCCTAGCACATGTGGTAATCCCTTCATGGCGATGGTAGGCATGAAGGATAATCAAATAATCTAATGAGCATATGGTATCTAGAATAAGAATTGGCCTTGGTAGTGAAAGTTAGTATTATTTGAGCAAATTGAATTGTGAGCGGTCCATCTCTTGTGCAAGCACTCCCCCTCGACTTATGTTATTCCTAGAGAAAGTGTCTTCTATTAGTGTATAAACCTTGGATTTCAACAGCTGGAACACAAGTTGTGGAGATAACATATCCTATAGGGAAATGCGTGTGAACAATGGGTGCAACGATTATCAATGCCAAGCTTACTCCATTGATGCTTTTGGCCTCACTTTTGGTTCCTCTCTTAATCACTTTGCATATCTCTACATTGATTTTCACTGTGTCATGTTTCATTTCCTCATCTAGCTTATGATGCGCTCCTTTGGGTTTGGTAATTTCTATAAAATCATCAATAGTGGTAAATGTTGGTTTGGGGTCTCAGTTGGTATGATTCATATGCATGGGAATAAGCTTGGTCAAACTTCAAGTTTGGGTATAACCGATGGTTTTTTCCATAATCTATGTGTTGAAAGCTCCTGCCTCATTGTCATCACCCCTACTGTTAATTTTAATCAACCTCTTGTGCCCTCGGTATGTCATAAGATATTTTGGTTATGATACACCTCCTATCTTGTTGGCGTTGCTTCCTTGAAAAGGGGTCATACTCTGCAACCCACAAAATATTGTTCGATCAACATTAAGTTGATATTATCCTCCAAGGACCCCAGGTTGATATCCCTTATCACCTCTGTTGCATCTTGATTCAAGAAGGGTCTAGAATTCACACAACAACAGGTATACACAAAGCTCTTGAACTTCTCAAAGAAATAGAATAAATATGGTGGTTAGCAACAAGCTCCAGGAAAATCAAAGTTCCAGTCACAAAAGGAGTTACAGAAGCCACCTTAAAACAGTGTACTTCAACAATTTCAAATATATATTTTGATGTTCTTTAAGACAATTTTAATCTTAGGGACTTTTTGGAAGCTATACACCACCTATGTCTTTCAAAATAGTACATAAATTTTGAAACTATGAAACAAGGAGTATGAGACTTGAGGAGCAATTAAGGACTATCGATACCATTTTTGTAAGTTTTGTATAAGAAGGTTGTCGTGCTTGACCATAACACTTCTCCCCTTTTTATAGTATTACAAATACACGTTCTTGTGGAAAAAAAACAATAATCTAATTTTTAAGGTCACAACCAAACCCTTGCAATTAACCTCCCAAGAGGAAACACATGTTCTTAACTGTTAAAGCCCTTCCTTCACTCCTTCCTTTATATCTCGAAGGTCAGTTCTCTTAAGTTTGTTAAATTGGATATTGCTTATAGGGATCGATTTTGACAAAGCTTCTTATTCATTCATATTCATGTTGGGTTGGATGTTATTATGGTTGTCAAATATACATAAGCTTCTTATGTGTATGTGATTCATTTGGTATTCCCCTCATAGCCATATTCATACAAATTCTCAATAAGTATGTTGATAAGTCCTTCTACAACCTCTTGAAATGTAATAATGTTGATTTTCCTTGTTTGATATTCAACATTGAACATGAAATTGCACTTCTATTCACATTCATAGATATGCTTATTGCAACTTTGACAAGTTCTTACATCGTCCTCAATTCAAGGTGGGTTTTCTATTGTAACTTCGGTATTTAAATGTAACGCGCATGCAACGTATTCATAAAAGCAACAAATGCCTCGATCAAAATGAAAACATGCTCTAGGTCCCTACCAACCCCCTCATTTTTTATGTCAATGAATTTTTTTTGAATGCAAGGGTTCCCTTTTGAAGCATTCTGTGTAGATAATCAGTGACACTAAAGTTTCATTCTTGGTTTTTTAAACTAAGTTCTTAGATATTGTGATTCTTTGATATTAAGATTGATAGAAAGTTGGGATGTAAAGGTTGTAGTAATAGATATCTAATCGAAGTCAAATATTTTTCCATTCTTAATAGCAATTATGGGAATCTTATTTGAAATGACATATAGTTTTAGATTATGTTAATTTCATAAGATACTCTATAAGGTGACCTCTATACTATAACCTAACATTGTCCTTTAGTTAAAAGGTCCTCTTAAATGTGGTATTTTTGTTGCATTTTTTTTTCATGAAATAAAGGACCACTTTAGTAATATAAACTAGATTGTTGTTGACTAGAGCTATTAATTCATTAATAGGAGTGAGAATGAAGTTGGTGTTTGTAATTGAATATTGATATTCTAAACAAGATTTTATGATTAAGGTAATATCAAAATTTATTTTTCATTTTTTTCTTAAATGATTGGACTATTTTTACAAATTTAATGCAAAATTTTAAGTTATGTAAACTTTATCAATGTATATAAAAATAAAAAAGCGAGTCACTTGGATAGTGAAGTACATATCTCATTACCTTTTGCATGTATGGCATCAAATCTAAAGACATGGCCAAATCCCTTAGCATTTAGTCTTTCATCGCCCATTCCCTTTGTATGGATTCAAAGATTTAATAGGTGTAAAGCTTAAGGTTGTTTCATTTGTTTCTAATAAGTGTTTTTCATAATTATCTACATATTTTTCAACACTTAAGGGTTGTTTAATTTATTTCTAATGAGTGTTTTTCATAATTACCTACATATTTTTTCAACACTTAGGTCACTAGTAATCTTTTTGTCAAATTTTGCTCCTGTATTTCATGAACTATGAAAACCCTGCAAAACATGTAAATACAATGTACAATGAGCATTTTAAGTACCAATGGTTGATTTGGTAGCATAAATGTGATTATCAGTGTTATAGACATTATGTGACATATCTTCCATTTGGTTCTATGTACAAAAAAAAAACCCATATAATGGCTATGTTTATTAAGTGGCGGATAAAATGAAATTAAACTAAAAAGCCACGAATAAAATAAATCATTTCCGATTCTATCTTAAAAGGAAGAAAACAAAATAACAACATGGATGTCATATTTGTAAAGTATAAGATGGGAATAAATAATGTAAAGAGTTTTATCAGGAATGGAGACAAGAGACTTACATTAAACACCTTAATGTAGTTAAAGAAGCAAAATGCTCTTCATAGTTCTTTTTCCATAGAAAAAATATCACAACTTTATTAATATAAAGTCATATTGTTTATATGATCTCTAGGTCCTATATTTTTGAAATATATAAATTCAAGGTGTACAACATATACATACATATACCTTTAGCTTGTCTAAAAAACAACCCAGGTGACTTGTTAGTCAAGAAAAATACAAACAAAATCTTGTACGAAAGACTTCTGGTCGATACATCTTGTGATCAAAATCAACTTCTACCCAAACAGTTCATGGTGTTGCATGAATTCTCCCATTTGTCCATATATCTGAGTGGCAATAATAGACCTTTTTGGAGAACAAGTCTGCCTCGGAATTGCATTCCCTAAATATGTGGGAGAAGGAAAATCGTTGATAGAGTGCCTTGATCCTGGTTATGTCCTCGAAAAGAGGAAGTAAGAAAATATTCCATGGGGGCTTGCCAAATTTGAGACAATCGATAACCAACTTTGAATCTCCAAAAATATGGATATGATGGTTCTTGATAGAGTATGAGAGAGACAAGAGGAATTTAATAGTTGCAAATTCAGCTGAATTGTTCGTTACGTCTACAACGAGATAGTTATCTCAACGGAGAGTTTGAGACAATCTATAACCAACTTTGAATCTCCAAAAATATGGATATGATGGTTCTTGATAGAGTATGAGAGAGACAAGAGGAATTTAATAGTTGCAAATTCAGCTGAATTGTTCATTACATCTACAACGAGAGAGTTATCTCAACGGAGAGTTCTTTGCCTCGTAATTTTGCAAATTTTGAAATGGATGAGTGGTAAAATGGGTAATATCAATAACTTTATTTATAGGAGAAATAATGGATCTCGTTAAAATATAAATATTAAAAACTAAATCAAACACTATTTTTGAAAATAATAGTTTGATAAGGTTCACTTACAAGATTGCACTATTCTTGGAAGGCATATAGCATAAATAAATTGGAAAAATAATATTTTGTTGACATAAAAAGAGAGCTTGCAGTTGTTAGCATTTGCAAGAGCTGACGATGGATATTCTTTTGTAATAAGGACCATTGTTTTCGACATGTTTCAAACCCACTAGCCTAGTTTCTTCATTAGGATGAAGAATCTCATCTGGTGGGTTTGAAACGCATAAAAAAACAATGGTTCTGATGAAAAACTTCAGATAGTGGGTTCAAAAGCGTTGACAACAATGGTCCTCATCATAAAAGAATCTCTTGCCAATATATATTTTTGTTTTGGGATTAAATCACAAAATTTGAAGGATATTGTGTGAATCACACACAAAAATGATTTTGAAAGAGTTTGTGTGTATCATGCACATATTATGTCTTTTGATTTGTAATTATATTTTGTTATGGATTCATTACCCCCAATATAATCTACAATAATTATTGATCAAAATTTAATAGATTTGACCAAAGTTTAATCCATTTTTAAAGTTGATTACGATACCATGATTCAAATTCAATTTAAATACAACACTAATAAAAAAACAACCTTTCTTACACATCACAAGCATTATGATTCTAAAGTAACGACATCTAGACTTTGCAATGAACTAGAAATATGTAAAGTTTAATGTTGGGGTCATACTCTAAACCCCATACTTTAAGCTACATTGGAGTTAGTCAAGTAATGTATGTGGTCATCTCCTTTGAATAAAGCCAAGTAGATAGTAATTAATACTTTATTAATGTAAAAAGAGTCTCTTTTTTTTGTATGTTTAGAGTCTAATCTATTGATTCAAAATAATAGCATAGGCAAAAATACAGAGCATGAAGGCATTTATTTGAATTGAATGTAGCAGAGTATAGTTTGAAGCCAGCCCCTCTCAGGAGTTCATGCTTTTACAGTCAAACCGATCCTCCCTATAGAAGGGAAAACATATCATAATGATAGCAAAATAAATAGTATTGAAAAAAAAGTTGATTGTTGTTGTTGCAAATAACTGTGAGGACTAGACCCAAATTGGCCATAAGAAAAGTAAACAAAACCCTAGGAACCTGGACTTAGTGCTTGGAAGGCTCCTCCTCCTCATGGGAACACCAAAGTTGAATCCAATCTACCTATTTGATCGAATTTCAACAGGGGGAGCTAGATGGTTGACATAAGTATGGTTTCCATCCTTTCCAGGGCCCTTGGAGCCGCTACTAGTGTCCTCCTCACTGCTCGAATCGTTGGTGCCAGAGGGATTCCTCTTGAGCGAGAGCAGTTTTGTTTTCCTGTATTCCGAATCAATATTGATGGCTTCTTTTCCTTGATGAGTTCCCTCCACGGTCCTCGGAGGGGAGGAGTTAATTGCTCAATGTCCATGGGAGTCACAGGAGGAATTGAGGAGGGAGCCAGAGGATCGTTCTGAGTAATTGTAAGATGGAGGATAAGCCTGGCTAGGAGGTTCTTCACCACCCAAAAGTTACTTCTATGCAGGACCATCCTATTCATCACGAAGGGAGAGCCCATGAGCTCATCCTCCCAACCATTCATGAACTGACGGAGGTGGTCTGAGATTTCAACGTCATAGCCTTCAGTATTAACCATAGCAGAGAGGGTTTTAGCTTGCTCGTTGGAGTTTCCACGTCTTTCACGCCCTTGTTGTGGCGTAACTTGCAGTCTGCGGGACATTTCCAAGTGAACCAGAAGCACTGTGTGGTGCAAGTGTTGGAAGTCGATTGAGAAAGAAAGAGTAAGAGGATGGAAGCTAGCGCACCTAGAAATCTCTAGGAGCTCTGCAAAATTGGTGGGATTCACAAAATTGCACAGGGAAGAAATTAAGAGGTGAAGAGTGTTGAACAAACTTCCCATATTAAGATTGCACAGACCGTGAGTTCAAATTAAACTCTCTCGAATCGCCATTAAATTGCTAAGGAGAGCACAATTAAAAGTGACAGGGGGAATGTCACCTCGCATCCCAAACCTGGAATGATCGTGTAGATCGAGGGAGGGGAGGGCTCACGTCATTAGTAATGTAATAATGATCAGCCAGGAGAGTGGCATCGGGGGACAACTGTGTGTTTCGATTGCTGCTCCCGCTCCTCCTTAGAGCCGCGTAGGCACCCACATCCGAGTAAAAAGAGTCTCTTTGTGAGCTAAGGCCCACTAGGTAGTTCGTAGACATTATTATGAGACAACTGGGCTTTGGTTATTTGAAGCCTATTTAAAGTGCTAGGTTATGGTTTGTTTTTAGTGTTGTTATAATTGAAGTGTGGTTCAAGTTAAAGATCGTCCAACCTTAAGAGGAAATTAAATACTACTTTATGTTGGATTATCATAATAGAAAGGGTTGATTCACACATTTTATTATTGCATTTCATTTCAAATGTCTCTATGTTTAGTTACTTTGTATTATAATTTATCGTTTTTTTGCATTATAAATCTTTATATACTTAATTGTATTCTTAAAAGTTAAAATAACACTACATTTAATAACCAAGTAAGTAGATAAAAACTTTGTTTTTTTAATTTGATTTTGGGAATATTATGTGTGTGTGGAGAATATATATATATGCATGAGCATAAAATTGTAAGTATGGGACAAATTAAGAGAATAAAGAAATACAATTCTGAATCTGGAAAAGGTTTCATTAAATACTTTGAAGATGTCACACAAAAAAAAAAGTGATATTCATAAATAATTCAAGGCATTTCAATTATAAACAAGTGAAATAAACAACATGGTTGCTTAGTACATGTTGCTTACTTAAAAGATAGTAAAGTAAATTGACACCCAAAAGTTTAATTAAAAATTTGTTGAATATTAAATAATAAGAAGATAAAAAAATGGCATAATCATTACGACGTATTGAATATGAAGTAAGTACTTAATAATAGAGATATTAAAGTCTAACACCAGTCAATATTTTGATAAATTTAAATTATAATGTTATGTGCATTCTTCTTTTGTAACTCGTTCTTCCTTGCAAATTTTAATAATTTTATTATAAAGTTATCAAAACAACATAATCATAAAGTAAATTTATCAACATAATGAATAAGAAACCTCACTAGAAAATAGACACCATGTATTTTTATTCAGGTTGTACTCTAATTTTTTTCTAAATATTCTATTAAACTAATAAAATACTTTAGATTCTAGTTTTGAAACTCGTTGAATTTATATGTTATAACTAGGCTTGATCAATGTGGTTGTCTAAGCCATGAATTCCACAATGAACGAGGGTAACTTATTCCAAGGAAAAAAGCTTCAAGACATTTTTTTTAGTGTTTATGACGTGGATGAACTGGGTAAAGAAGTTTTCACCATCATGAGTGCAAGTAAGTTACAACACTATTAAATAGTGTATAGTTACAACACTATTGTCTCATATTAAATTTAAGAAAAACGTGTGGTTTTAATATTTTTTTAAATTATTTTCAAAAATATTTTATTATTGTTTTTTAAATCAAGAAAACTTTTATTTACATATAAATAGGAAAATTACAATTTTTAGATGATTGCATGATTTATCGTTCCCTCTTATTGACACCACATATAACCATAACTACTACATCTAACAAAAATACCCCTCCCTAAAGGGAAAAACATGGGAATAAAACTATCTACCGCATCATTGTTAAGAAAACCAGAGAATCTACCTTTACTATCGGTGCAAAACACATACTATAACGACTGCAAACCAAAAAACTAATTGAGATATCACTCCTAAACACAAGCAGTAGATTACAGGTCCTGGTTACCTACTAATGAACATTAACGTCCAACTAGCAACGAACCGTCCCAATCTCCAACAACATTCATCCTTGGCAGGAAGGGAATCCCCATATCCTTGATGAATATGCCAATCTTCATGTGCATAAGCCTAGTGTCTGTAAATAGGTAATTTTAAAACTGAATAGGGATTTCATATCCCTTTCGTGGATAATAGCGGTGAGAGCCTCCCTGTATGGCTTTACATGGTTGCAAATAATATCGAAGGGGACAACGGCGACCTCCTCCCCACCTAGCCCCGTCGCTCAGGTTCCCCAACCCTCCCTTCTAGCTTTTTGGAGAAGGAATGACTCCGCCAATCAAGTACGATAGGAAAAAACAAATGCCCCACCAGTTATTGATGGGATTAAATTCGAGGATTACATCCATACCCTTCATGGTACTTTCTCATTTGAGGGTGCTCTCTTCGAAGCGGGTGTTACACATGACTCTAATCCCATCCTTCACGAATTAACTCTCATAAACTGTAAACCTTTGCTCCATGACTTACATGTTGAGACCATCCATTCTTGCCCTTGTGAATCCCTTCTCCATGATTTACCTGATGAAACATTGTGCAAGGGTGAATCTTGCGGGATATATAGTTCAATTAATAGCTAACCTTAGTAGCCAATTAGATTACTCCTAGCCTAGTTGATTATCCCAGTCGATTAGTCCAGTCGAATATTGCAACAGCCCTTCTAGATGGCTAATGAGCCTGTACACACTCTAGAAAGCCCAGAGAAATGCTATCAAATTGGCACATTCCACATAGCATCAATCAGGGGCTCAGAGCGCTAGGATGAGCCTACCTATTTTGAGGTACAAGTATATAAATGAATAATAATCTTATTGTTGGGTTCCTCTACTGCACCACCTATTTTGTAAACCCAACATACACTACTTGCTCTCTCCTACTTAACTGACATAGACAAATAGAACCTTGTATTACTTAACACCTCCTTGTATTTGCTTTTACTGAACACTTAGAAACAAAGGTAAGGCCACCGCTATAGAGCTAGCCGGGGCTGAGTCTAGGAGTGTGCGAGCTAGGTCTTTAGCATCATTGTTGCCTTGTGTTCAGCGAGGGCCTGAAAGGGAGGAGCACCCTAGATTTAAGGGACTCGAGCAACCGAGTAAAGCTTTAGGGTCACAGAGAGTCTAGTGGCCCTACTACCTAGTTTTATTTATTTATAATGACACGAAAGCACAATTTTGATTACAGCTAGCCCGTGCAGCTCTTCTTGTCCCTCTCCATCAGGATGCGACCAAGAATCCCTTTCATAATCCAGTACAACACCGCAATCCTTTCAAATAGACTTTTCCTAGCACTAGAGGATCCAGGGTCCTAAATCCAAGTTTCCAGAGAAGAAAACTCCTTGTTGGTTTTTCCATCTACGACTTGTCCCAAAGACCTTGCTCAACCACTTCAATTTTTTCTTGCACTAACAACGGGATCGAAGCTTTATACATCCATGTTGCCTTAGAAACCCACAATTGTTCCATGTTTGCTTTGTTCTAACTCGCCTTTTTGCTTCCTATCTCTTCCCTGATCTTCTCCATCCTCCCAAAGACAATACATACATGAGAATACAAATACACAACTTCAAGTGCCCACAAGAATCCCACATTCATCACTCCAATCCCCAAATGCTTACGTCATCGAGATAAATAATTAGGGGAGAAGCTAATGACTTCGGAACCATGACAGATAATGATGAGGAACCAGATTCTCGCTCTCTTCATCACACCCATTACCAGATTGATTTGAGAATATGACATCATTCTTTGCAGCTTGCACATACAAACTAGTAAGTACTCTCAACATTTAAAACCTTCCTACTTCACATAATACCTTCCCGAGTCCAACTCTTTGCATAATATGCCACCACAAAGGGGAGTCTACACCACCTTGCTGCATGAAAACATATCTAGTAACCACATGATGGTAGCAACTCGCCATGTGTGGCACCCTTCGCCACATTTTGGTTGTCATCCCCACCCACATCCGGGGAAAATATTACATTATTGTTAAAATTAGCTATTTAAAAAAATGTAATAAAAAAATAACTCTTAAAATCTCCAAAGTTTATATCTTAATTATTTTTTCATATTTTATTGTTTTTTTGAGATATTTAGTGCTAATTTGTAATTAAAGATTTACAAAATATAAGATAAATTATATATAGATAGATAGATAGATAGATAGATAGATAGATAGATATAGTTTTCTATTTTAAGATATTTATAGATTTTGATAATTATCCATTAAATTAAAAATATTAATAATATAAAAAGAGCTATGAGGTGGCAATGTTGCTGCATTTGCTAATAACTATTGTTACAAGACAAAAGCTATAGAAATATGATACTTTTGTCACAAAATTGTAAAAAAAATGCCACAAAATTTGATAGTCATGGAACCCCAAATTTCCTACCATCAATAAAATGATGGGACTTAAAATTTTATCATAATTTGATATACAATGTAAATTTTTACTTCCTTAAAAAACAAATTAATTCGATAAAATAAATCTCAACAATTTATTATGAGAAAAAATCTTAAATTCAATATTACATATTAATTTAATGATACCAAATGATGAGTTAAGACCAAATGAGAATACTAGCAAGCAAGAGTATCACAAATTTGTAATATGCTTATTTACCAACTTATCACTATTCATATCAGTTGATGTTGTTTGATAGAGATAATTGTTTGATAGAGATAATTAAACTTAAATTCAAGATCAACTTTGAATGAATAATATTGAATGTTGACTTGCGACCATATGAAAATAGTGATAAATGAGGGCCTCACCAATTAGTAGTCTCTTTATTTACCTGTATATTATTCATGTTATTTGATGTGAAAAAACTCTATTACTCTATTAAGAGGAAGAAGAGACGAAATACATATAAAGTTGTAAGTTGTAGAGATTTCATCTATACTGTGTTATGCAATTTTTCCATTGTATTAAATAGATTGTCTATTGATATTGGCACTTAACTTATCACAATCACACTTTATTTTTTGGGATATTTATACCATGATATATTGAATTGAATCATAATTAGATTAACTTTATATTAATGTTTTAAATTTGTAAAGTTGTTTATATGATATGTATAATAATAATTTATTTTTTTAGATCATGATATGTGTTTCCTCTTAGGAGGTCACGGGTTCAAATCCAGAGGGGGGTAGTGTATGTACACCTCTGTAGACTTTAGTAGTTAAATCGTTGCGCAGAGGGGGGTCCCTTGTCCCACAAACAAGGGGGTCTCATACACCAATTTGGTGTCTCGCTTGGCAGTGACCTTAAAAATAGATTATTATTATTATTAATTAAACATTAAATGACCATAACTAAAATGTAAATTGGTGTATGTTTTTTTTTTGCCATATAAAAAATCATCATCAAACACACAAATTTATAAAAATAAACATAATAATTAAAAATATTTATTAACATTGAATTATTCTCCTATATTATGAGTAAAAACATAGAAATTTGAACTATGTGAGTTGGATTATTGCATCTGGTTTAAGGGGTACTATCATGTGAATCATAGAAATTCTTCCCCTTTCTTTATGATCAAATTCATGGATAATTTTAGGGGCTATATATAGCTCATGGGCTATATTAAAGGGGTTACAAAAATTTAGTGAGCTATTTTCTTATATGGAAAAGGTTTTTCCAGCTAAAATATATTAGCCCAATATTTATTAGAAAATAAATAATCCAAAATGAATAGCCTCCCATATATTAATGAGGAAAATGAAAAAAAAAAAAACTTTTTTTTAGCCTTAGCAAAATCAATTTTACATTAACACAACCACTTAACTTATGGTTAGTGAATAAAATATATTCACCCAATATTTATTAGAAAAGAAATAATCCAAAATGAACAACCTCCCATATATTAATGAGGAAAATGAAAAAAAAACCTAGCAAAATCAATTTTATATTAGCACAACCACTTAACTTGTGGTTAGTGAATACAAATAGGCCACAAGTAATCAGTTGTATTTACTTGTTGTTTGCCATGAAGATCTTTATCCATGTATTATCTAAGATTTATCTATGCATTAGCCACCAATTATCCATGCATCAACTATAAATTATTTCTGTTATAGATATATTTTATAAAAATACACTTGTCTAGTCTTTATACAATCTAGAAAAAGCATAAATATCAATCCAAAAAAATCTAAAATATAAAGATTATTAATATGGTTAAAAAAAGTGTTGTTATACACTCCACTTAGTTTTGAATCTTCCCATCTAACATGTTATGTAACACAGTTTTCCTTAATTCCTTTTATTCTTTAACAGAAAAAAACTTCATACTACTGATTAAATCTTAAAAACCAAAATTTTATTTATTAAAAATTTTTTACACGTGTACCCAACATTTACATCTAAGTATGCAACGCCAAGAGGAATATAACGTCACAAAAACCAAACCGGATATTAAAAAAAAAAAACTGTACAGATAAAACGGGCAATGAATCAGATTGAATATTTGAAAGTAGATGTCTGGTCGTGTTGTGAGATCTAGTTCCTCCTTTTGTTGTACTGAATTTTTATCCAACGAACGCCGGCTGAAGTTCCTGCTTTGGCCTTCTTAGCCCCTGTGCTTGCTGCAGATTTCGCCTTTTCAAACCCTGTGCTCGCTACAGATTTCATCTTCTTATTATAATCTCTCAATTTGCTCTTCGCAGATCCGTCAGAGCTAAATTCCTCGTTGTCATCCCACTGATCTGCCCACGTAAGCCCGGAAGAATTGTTGTACTGATGGTCGAATATAGGTGCCATCCCATTGGAATTAGCAGCCATGGCCATTGAAGATTTTGGTTATCTTATCCTGAAACGGAGACTGGGAACCCTAGGATGGATGGATACGCAGGAATTGGAAATCCAAAGTTTGTCAGAGACTGTATATACCTCCCCGGGAGCGGATATATGAGTATATATACACCACGTCAGAAACTTCCATGGTTCGTGAGGTTGGGAGGGGTGGCTGCAAAGTCGGAGTGGTAGTTGTTGACAACTAATGGAGGCTTCTACAAGCTTCATGGAAGAACGTTAGTTGGCCCACCGTCGATTTAGTTCAATGGATAAGATGCGAATACCTTCTAGAAACCTCTACACCTTCTAGAGCAATGATGAACTAGTTGGTCAAAAGCCATGGAAAATAAAACTTATAAATATGTTGCATTGGACGTGGACGTGGACGTGGACGTGGACGTGGGGATCAGTTTTCGGGGCAGTGAAAGTGGAAGTGGGGACAAGTTTTCGTGAGGGCTAAAACTTAATTTCAATTTTTGAAGGAACGGTAAGTTGGAGATGGCAATTATATATAATATTGAAATAAAAAATAGAACTAATCATAAAATTTAAATTAGAGAAGGAAATATAAAGTATGTCAATCATGCCTAGTAAGATCGAAAACTCAAAACTTTTAATAGTTCTAACTTCTAAGTTAACTATTAAACAGTAACTTAAAATTTGAAAGTCAAAACAATTTAAATAACAAATAAATTTATATTTGTAGTGACATTTGTAAAGAGTAAATTCTAAGTTAACTATTAAACAGTAACTTAAAACTTGAAAGTCAAAACAATTTAAATAACAAATAAATTTATATTTGTAATAACATTTGTAAATAGTAAATTATATTTTTATAAAACTATAATAGCATGTGCTCAGATTTTTACCCAAAAAAATAAAAATAAATAAAATGTAAGATATCAAATATGAAATACCGGTGTTCTTCAGCGTGTTGTGGCTGAGAGGGGGAAAACTCAATGTGAGTGTGAACTTATGTTGACCCATGAACTCAAACTTTGAGCATGTGCCGAGAGCCGGAGATTCGAGAGGGGGCTGCGAGTTGTGCTCTTCAAACTCAGGGGGACGCACGTGGGATTGTAGGAAAGGGAGCCATAGATAGGGGAGTCGTGCATGGGACTATAGACGTGAGCCGACCTAGCAAGTGGCAGCGCACAGAGTGATGGGTAGAACCATAGTGCATAGGGTTACGCAAATGCTAGAGTGTTGGAGTGAAGGGTAGACCATAGGGTTATGCAAGTGCAATGAGTTGGGGTGTAGGTTAGAAACATATGATAGAGTAGAGAGAATGGGAGGGGGTTGTAGGTTAGAGGAATAGGGGGAGGTTTAGGTTAGGTTTTTTAATTAAAATTTACTGTATATACCTCCCCGGAAGCAGAGATATGAGTATATATACATCATGTCTGAAACTTCCATGGTTCATGAGGTTGGGAGGGTTGGTTGCAAAGTCGAGGTGGTAGTTGTTGACAACTAATGGAAGCTTCTACAAACTTCATGGAAGAACATTAGTTGGGCTTGAGTTCAATGGATAAGATGTGAAACCCTTCCAGAAGCCTCTATACCTTCTAGAGCAATGATGAAGTAGTTGGTCTATATATATATCCTGTGACATACTACACCTATTTCACCATAAAGAAATAATTATCTTAATGAGAGAGCATCATTAATCAACACCCTTGGTTCAAGTAACTTAACATATCACATTAGACCACTACTTTTAGACAACACAACTCTAACTTCACATTGGCACATATAATCTGCTATGATAGATTAGAAAATGGGAGGGATCAATTATGTCTAGTACATGTCCTACAATAGGAATCTTGGTGATCATCATCACACATCCAAGGGAAGATGTGGTATTTGTGCATTGGATTCATTCTTGCAATCCCAAGTTTTGGAGGATGTACGGTGAGAAATATTCTCTACCCTTTTGAGAAGTCTAGGATTTTCCTTGTCATAAGTCCTTATCCATCAACATCCATGTACTACCACATATTGAGCTACATCCATATGGTAATTACTTGGGTAAGCTTCATGTATCTTGTATAACACACTTTGTACACGATATAAAAATAGTATGTCACACTCCACTTAGAGCATCTTCACCCTTTCCCACTAATTGCTCACCTTTTAATGATTTTTTGTGGCTACCCCTTCCTTTCATAGGTGTCACCCTAAAGACTTGGGGGCACTCTTCATATAGTTCTCCTCAGACGTAGTCTCTTGTGATTCTTTATTCCATGCATTATCTCAACTTCCTTTTTATTTATTTATTCGTTGTATCATATTTGGTTATTGTTCATTTATATCTAGACCTAGTGGTTGACTTCTGTTGGATTATGCCTCTAGCTAGGGCCTAGGTTGAGGTTGTTTGATTCTAGTTGGGATCAATCACCCTACCTAACTTTCCTTTGTTGATCCACTCCACAAGGTAATGGCCTTAGCTGATACATAATGCAGTTTGTAACCATTGTAATTCTATTCCAGCCTCATATATGTTTCCTTTCCTACAAATTTTAGCATTGTCTCACTTCCTACTTGGACAACCTTTATCTCTCCTTACGACAGAGAAATATATTTTTTATAATCTAATTGTCATCATTGCACACACCATGTATTTTGTGTGGCTAGCCATTATTTCCCTTGCAAGTACAATTCACTTGCATGTTACCTATCACATGTCGTCCATCAACCTTGCTCTCTTTCTATGATTGGAAAATTTACTTTACATTTTCTAGTCTTCCTAGCATTGCTCAAAATGGCATAAATATCGTGTTGCTCGCCAACCTTCCCCTCTTATTGCAACACTGATATCTTATATGCATTTACTAGTCCACTTACACTCATTGCTTTGTTTTTCTACTCAACCTTGATCCCCATCATGGAAAGCTTCCTTTTAACCTTGTCCTCCCTCTTGGTAGGATTCCCTTCACCTTACTCCCCTTGGGTCAATATGTTATTTCTCTTCAAATTTATTATTGATTGGGAGTTGAAAATGTATTGAACCAGTTAAGTTAGCAGCTAGAGGCACATTAGTTAGATAATCCAAGTCAAGTTAAGCTTTGGAGTGGCCAACTTGAGTTTTGAGTCTCTTATTGCTAGCCTTTTCTTCTTGAACAACCAACAACACTATTATATCTTCAATGACTTTGTACCAAATTTACTAATTTAAACATGATCTCTTGGGATTTCATGTGGCATCATCAACACATAAGAGAGTATAGTTATTGCATGTCTCTTATACTTCTACTTTCACATTCCACTTTCATAAAGTACTTAGTATTTGCTTGGCCATGTGTTGATTAGATTTGTTTTTCCTCCCTTTGTTGCATCGTTGGATTGCCATGCATAATTTCTTATTGCTTTATTTTTCCTTATTTTTTTCTCAAGTTCCTATGCTATCACACATTGGTAAATGTACAATTCTACTATGCATTAGTATAAGGGTGAAAGGTTGTTTATGTTGATTATAAACTCAACTGACTCCATTGCATAATTATTACCTACTTATATCGGGGCCCTTTTTCATGTTTCTTTTTTCCATATGAACACCTTCTTATTTTTCTCACATCCTTTGTTTTTCCTACTACTTTTAACTTGTTTTCTTTGTGTTCTATTATTTGGTGTCTTTCAATTGACTTCATGGCATATTGATACCTTTTCACCTATCCAAATTGCATCTCTTTCAATGGGAACCAAATGTAGTGCATGGAATTTGCGTTTTGTAATAAACTGTAATACTGTGGTTTCTAGCCCTATTAATCTTATATTTAATCATGAACATGTTGTAATGACAGAGCTGATTTGATGGGTGTCAAACTAGGTGGGTTTAGTTATATGACCTCATGGTTTATATATGGAAAATACCATTGAAAATATTCCTAGTATAGATCTCAATGCAAAGGAATGCCTAGTGAATGGTTATGAGTCCAAGTCATGATATATTTTATAGTGAATGTTTTGTGTTTTTAAGGTCACCATGTGAACATGTTATCATTGTGTGTTTAATTGGTAAAATGAGAATGTACAAAATGGAAACACCATAATATAAACCACAAAAAAGGTTACAAGGGATAAACAAGGGGTTATGAACCCACAAGAGGGGAAGAAATATAGGGTCCACAGGATTAGATAATATTAACATAATGCTTTCATGTGTCTCATCCCAAGCTTACCAACCCTTGACTCTACATGCCCAACCCAAGTACATTATGACCCTTTTGGGAAGGCACATGGTTTCTCATGCAAGAGGAAATTATAAGCTCTACGACTTTGTTTATGCAAGCTTCTTCTTGGTTCTTTCTCATTCTTCCACTTTTCCTTACCCATTCAAATTTTCTTCTCTGGGGATGGTGCATCTTGTATGGTTTCCATCAATGACACTTATGCAACTTACGTTGGAATACTGGCAGAAGTAGGCCAATGAGAACCTATGGAGAGAAAGATGCCTCATGTTGATGACATGGTAAATTGATTAGTTTTAATGGGAATAACCATGGTTGCAATGTCAACGTAGCATGGAGCATTATGCAAACTTATAACCCTATTAGTGTGTTAGGAATTAGAAGTGATTGAGCCAATGGTGTACCGGTCTAAGTTCCCATAGGAAAACCAACATATCAAACTCTTCTTTCCTTCATTGGAGAACTTGTGGGGAAAGATTTCTTGAGGGACTTTACAGTAAAGAAGGGAAACTCATTTCCTTATGTTTTTTTTGGCTAAGAGAAGAAGATCCTGACTGATTGTTGGATGGGTGAGATGCTTGGATTATTTCTCTTAAAGAATATGGTGGTAGTGTAATACCCTTCCTGAAATTAACAACCCCAAGAAGGTTGCTTCTTTGCCAAAAAAAAATATTATTAATTCAAGTACAACCTAGGTTTTTATAGCAATAATAACTATAGTTTTATCATTTACTGTTACTTGAAATTCTCTAAATTCTCTATATCTAAAACATAAAAAGTATACACTATCGTAGTTATTAGGTTATCAATGGTTTATTTGTTGAAATGAATAAATTATATACAATCTAATCTATAACAAAGTTTTTTGCAAGATTTTTTAAAGTTGTTTTTTAACAACATAGTAAATAAAAAATAAAAATAAAACATACCTCTTTTACCCATATTATATTGTCCTTGGTTGTAGTGTAGTATAGTATAGTAGGTAGAAGCATCTATAATCTCACCTTGCCATTTTCCTAGAGTGGAACAATAATGTAAGAAACCCTTCGATTTCCTTTTCCTATGTGCTTAAGGATCCAAGAACAACACTAGCAAATATTCCCTCCAATAGAATATAACCCAAAATGTGTTCCAACACTCAAGACTAATCTCCAAGAATAATGGAGCTCTTAAGACTACTTTCCCGAGTCCCCTTATTTATGCACTTCTTTTTCACTTCTTTTTTCCAGAAATATCTATGGCCCCACTCCCCTATGAAATCACTAAATATGATTGTCTCGCCATTCTTGTTGTAAATAATACATTTCATCGTATCTATCCCAAGTAATAAATATTATCGCAAGCATGATATTGACCTTTTCATTTTATGCACCACACAAACCACTCAATAAGTCATTGAGTGCTTATTTCAAATATTATTAATGCACTGAATAGTACTTATATCACACAAATCACTCAATTAAGATGAAACTAGCAATTAATGCACTACCAAAGCACATTAGTGTTTGGATTTAATCTATAATGGGTACATAGCTAACATACGCATACCCCATACTAGTAATAATAAGTAGAATTCAATGCATTTCAATGCTTAATTATCTAATTAATTAATTTGAAATGGATCAATATATATTTTGTCATCTATTTGGAGTTTTTGGGGTTAGAGATTGGATGAATTAGCTTGTAGGGCTCATTAAAGGGGCGGGTCCCACTTTCATTTTTTGAGGTAAAAAAAACCATATGGGGTCATTTTTAGGTTTTAAATGTTAGATTTCACCCTTAAAACAACTGGATGATTTTTTTGTCATTCTACACACTGATACCTTTCTAATGGTGCAAGAATTGTCTTAATCAGAGCCCTAAGTTATATGAGGAAGTTATGCCTCATGCAAGTTGACCTATCCAATTGACAACCATAGTTCTGAGAGGGTTTCATGTCAACTCACATTTTTTGCACATGTGGACTTTCAAGAGCATTCTAGAAGGTCCAAAACCCTAACCCTAAATGGGAATAGAGGCATATAAAAACCCTAAAATTAACTCTAAATGACTATAGGGATATGTTAAATACTAGGTTGTTACGAAAAGAAGGGTGCCAGTCTTTTGATTTATTGTATTGTTCCATAGTTGAGCAACAACACTTGGGAGTGGATATTACAGTAGATGTAACACCCTGGTTTTGACCCCGTTTGCATTTAAATAATATGATGTAAATAATCGTGGTGTGGAGCTCAAGGCAAAAGCCCCACCATCGATTTAGTGTTTATGTTTCAGCGATTAAGATTTAGATCAATGGTGTTTTTATGCTAGCTGAACGTTATAAGTTTGGACATCATGTTAATTTGTAATTTTTAATTAAAATCCTACAGCCAGCTATGTCAATGCAACACAATGAGATGGGGGCATGATTTTTCCTAAGGATAAGGTGGGGGGGGGGATTGGAAGAGTGGGCATAAATTCGAAATGGGAAGAGCACCATTTTTCTGGGAAAAACGTTTTTAAGTTTTCTTGGGCAAGAAAACACCAAAAAAATGCATGTCTTTCCCTCATGCAGTCGCGTTTCACCTTCCCCTCACGATTTTGGACTATGTTGAACGTTTTGGGCAAGAGGGGGATTCTGGCATTCACACAACAAGCAAAACCGCTCTGAGTCTTGATCCTTCGCGAATTTTCCTATTATGTGAATTGTTTTCCTTTTCACGATTTTCCTGTCTGTTAGTCGTTTCCTGAATGCGAATGCCCAGAATTTGATTTGTGTTTCTAAATTGAATGAGCAATAAACGATTTCGTTTTTGGTAATTGCAGTAATCGGTTTGGCTCAGGCAATGCTCAGAAATTCGTAATTGTTGTGTGTGTGTCTATTCCTTGGCTTATGTTCAAGGATAATTTTAGGGGCGAATTTTAGCCCAGTGGGCTATTTTCCATGTTTTTCTCCCAAAAAAGATTGCCCATTTTGCATTTTTTTGAAGCCCTGTTTCGCCCAATTTTGATGGGGTAAAATTTTTTCACCCTAAAATCGCCAAATTATTATATAAATGATATAAAATACTTGGAAATTAAAATATTTTTTGAAAAATATCGCCAATCATTTTACAGTTGGTGTTTTAAGAATTGGTAATATTAGCCAACATTTATACACTTTTAAATAAATATGGTTCCTTAAAATCATCCCTGCTTATGTTACGTTTTGTTAATCCCAGAAATGAGATCGCTGTGTGTACATCCTCATTTGACATATGAACTAATTTGGGGAATGGAAATGGAGTCTGGAATTGCTTGATAAACCTAGTGTGTGAAGGAACCTCACAGACCAATCTAGAGGGTTGGTTTTGTTCTTTTCCCTGAATAGAATTGGAAGGGAAGGCATGGCCTGAGGGACTGTGTAGCAGAGAAGGGTATGCTTCCTTGTGTTGGGTGTGTAAATGTTTATAAGTCAGGCTAGATCCGGTGTAGGTGTTCATAGCTTTGGGATTGAGCTCACTAGCTTAGCAGCCATTCTTTCCACCTCCTTAGAATCCTGATAAACCCATCTGTTGGCTTGGTTGTGTCTCATGTGAATCTTGGCTAAGTGTAAACCATTATCTGTGTAATCCTGATAAACCCAATTGGAAGGATGGCTTGGATGTTAGCCTGATAAACCCATCTATTAGCTTGGTTGTGACTTGTATAAAATTTGGCTATGTGTAAACCACTACTTGTGTAAGTCTGATAAACCCAACTATGTTGGCTTGGATGAGTTTTATTGTATCCTTGGCTATGGGGAAGTCTGCTAGTGTTCCTTATTCCTTGGGGAAATCATGCCTAGCTCGAGGGTGGCAATGCTGATGAGAGATTGATGAGCACACTGGCCTATGGTTGGGTGGAACGTTGTAGCAACATAGCTGGTTTCAGGACAAGCGTCTGATAAAGATAAGTATTTCTTCTGTTTCAATCCCTGCAACGGTACTTGTTTATAAATTAATATGAAATGATGAATGGTTGAATGAAATGTGGTGTTTCAGCTATATATTTCATGAATGATGCATCTATGTGTTTAATTACTTCAATGAATTTTCAAAGTTGTTATGAAGTTAGATCGGCCGGATTGGTGATGGCCTGGATGTTGGAAATCAGTTTTACACTTAGAAATTTTCATGAGCAGATCGAATTTTTGCTTTTTCCCTTCCGCAATTCCCTTTCCACAACTTGCAAGATGCGAGATGCAGAAATGCGCCTTGCATAAGTTTGGACTCCGCATTTTCCCTTCCGCAATTCCCTTTCCGCAACTTACGGGATGCGGGATGCGGAAATGTCGTTTGGCGAAATATGCTTTCCACAACTTGCGAGATGCAAAAATTTTGTTTGGCGAAATATGTTTTCCGCATTTCCCTTTCGCAATTCGCGAGATGCAGAAATGACTATGGTAACTTTTGATTTCCACAACTTTGATCTCCGCAACGGCCATTTCGCATGAGGGATGCGAGATGGGGGGTGCGAGAGTGAAATTTTGATATGTTTTTGATTCCGCAAGTGAAGCTCTTCGCTCATTGATTTTCTGCGGGATGATTCTCCACCGTTTGATCTCTCTGCGATTGGGGAAGATAAAGAGTTATACACGGTCTAGATCAGAATGTTAGCAAGAGAAATTCTTTCCTGTGTAGATCTTTAAAGAAAGAAAAAAAGAATCAGGAATCATCATACGTATGCAGAATCAAATATAGGTAACTCTGGTAGAAGAGTTGGGTCGCATTCTCTCCTCCGGGGCGGGAGGGGACGTGACAATGTGGTATCAGAGATGCTGGTTGTAACGTTGGGCCTGGATGGGTTGGAAAGAAAAGTGGTTATAGTATTTGGTCTCGATGGGCCGAGTTGGACAGTTACATATTTGTTGGTTAATAGTTCCAACGTATTGTTGGCTGCATAATAGAGAAAAACTGCCATGGGTAGTGGGTAAGTGATTTTGTTTTTTATTCTATCTAACAGTTTTGTTATCTAACACATTTTTGCAAAATTACAGTCACCTTCAGAAAGGGCAGTGTGATTCTGAATAGTTGGTTCAGCCATGAGGATAGACGATATGAATGATTATGCACGGGACCTCAGTCCGCATGAGGAATATGCTATGGGGGGAAATGTCAGAATTGGAAATGCGAGGACAGAGTCTAATGGGAGAAGGTTTCAAGATAAGCCCCCAGACTTTGCAGCCACAATGAGAAGCCTCAGGGTGGAGATACAGAGATACAGAGTAGACAACGTAAGGCTCAGGAGGAGCAGAATCAGCTGAACGTAGCCATATTGCACAATTTGACAGACATTTAGAGAAAGATGAACTCTAGGTACCGAACAGTAAAGCCAGAAGGAAGTAAAAACACTACTAGAGGAGGAAAGCAATCTCCTAGTGGGTCGTCTGACTCTAGAAAATCCACTGATGGTTCAAGCTTTTCCTCTCATGAGAATAAAAGGAAGAGATCTCCTAGTGGGTCGTCTGACTCTAAAAGATCCACTGAAGATTCGGGTTCTTCATCTCACAAGAGTAGGAGGAAGTGGCGTTACCAAAACTGCTCACGAGATGCATTTAGGAAGGCAAAGCCGTCTACCTTCAATGGTGAGGTAAAGATTGGTCAAGAGGCTGAAGCTTGACTTCTGGGAATAAGAAAATATTTCCAAGTCCAAGATTATTTTGGAAATATGAAAGCTCGAGTAGCCATTTTCAATCTGACTGCAAGAGCATCTATTTGGTGGGAGCACTTCAGGAAAGTAAAGAAGATAAATGAAAGGAAGATTGTCTGGAAACAATTCCATAAATATTTCAAGTAGAAGTACCTCTCTGACCGGTACTATGATGATAAAATCAAAGAATTCCATGAGCTGAGATTGGGTCAGCAGACTATGGAGGAATATGCAAACAAGTTCTTGGAACTGCTGAGGTATGTCAGGTATATTAAAGATGAGAAGGTAAAAATCTAGCGCTTTCTGAGTGGGCTGCCTCAGTCCTACAAAGACCGAATTGAGTTCTATGAACCCAAAGCTCTAGAAGAGGGGATAAGAAAATCTAAGTACTGCTACGAGCAAAGCAAGAGAAAACCTGACTACCAAAAGGCGTGGAAGAACAAGATGAATGAGAATTCTGATCAGAGGAAGAGAGGTTTCAAACCTCCTAACTTTCGGAATCAACAGAAGTAGCCAGCCGGAGTAGTGGGAGAAAAGCCAAGAGAACTGCAGCAGAACAAAGAGCCTCTCTAGTGTTGGAAATGCGGAGGACCCCATCTGCGTAGGTTCTGTCCATTGGAGAATGAGAATGCAAGGCCAACATACAATATTCAAGAGGCAAAAATAGTGGGACAAGTAGCAAAGGTCGTACCTAGAATTTATGTAGCACTGGAAGACCACCAGTCAATGGTGGTTGAAGTTGCAGGTAAGATTGTTGAGAAATCTATTTCTATTTTGATTGACCTTGGTTCTACTCACAGTTATATTTCTCCTAGAGTAGTGGATATTTGTGCGCTTAGTAAAGCAAAGCATAGCAAGTCGTGGTTAGTTCAGCTAGCCATTGGAACTAAGAGAAAAATGAATGAAGTGGTGGAGAAATGTCCATTGGTGATGAATGGACTAAGCACTTGTGTAGATCTAAACATTCTGCCACTCGGTTCCTATGATGTTCTCGTTGGAGTGGATTGGTTAGAAGCTCATAGGGTGAATCTTGACTATTATAACAAAACTTTCGAATGCATGGATGGAGAAGGGAACCTAGTAGTTGTAAAAGGCATACCAAAGGTAATTTCTATAAGGAAGATTTCAGTGATGCAATTGAAGAAATTTTGTAGAAAAGGTTGGCAGTTGTATGCAACCCATATTGAGGAGGTAACAAGGAATGAAACTCTCAAGCTAGAAGACTATCACGTGTTGCAAGAATTCAGAGATTTTTTTTCCTGATGAGATTCCAGTGCTTCCTCCAAAGAGAGACATTGATTTCATGATTGAGCTTGTGCCAGAAGCAGCACCAGTGTCCAAAGCACCTTACAAAATGAGTACACCAGAAATGTTAGAGTTGAAGATGCAGCTGCAAGAATTGTTGGAGAAAAAGTATATCAGGCCAAGTGTGTCTCCTTGGGGAGCACCAATTCTATTCGTGAAGAAGAAAGATGGTACGCTCAGATTGTGTATTGATTATAGGAAGTTGAACAAAGTTACGGTGAAGAACAAATATCCCTTGCCGAGAATTGATGACCTCTTTGTTCAAATGAAAGGAGCAAAGGTATTTTCCAAGATTGACTTGAGGTCTGATTACCATCAGGTGATAATCACGGACGAAGATATTCATAAGACAACCTTCAAAACAAGGTATAGACATTATGAGTTTGTAGTGGTACCATTTGGTCTCACAAATGCACCAGCAACATTTATGTGCCTTATGAATAGTGTCTTCAGCAGGTATTTGGAAAAATTCGTTCTTGTTTTCCTTGATGACATTCTTGTTTATTCTAAAAATGAAGAAGAGCATGAAGAACATTTGAGACTAACATTGCAATTGCTCGGAGAACATCAGTTGTATGCAAAGTTGAGCAAGTGTGACTTCTATAAAGATAGAATGTAGTACTTGGGTCACATTATTTCAGAAGAGGGTATATCCATGGACCCTGACAAGATTGAGGCTATCAAGAATTGGCCTACTCCAAAAAATGTGACAGAGGTAAGATCCTTTATGGGGCTTGCAGAATACTACAGGAGATTCATTGAAATATTCTCCAAGGTTGCACATGCTATCACTTCTTTGCAAAGGAAGGGGATAAAGTTTGAATGGACCTCGAAGTGTGAAGAAAGTTTTCAGCGGTTAAAGTATCTTCTCACCAGTGCACCGGTCTTAAAAGTTGTAGACCCAGAGAAAGATCTTGTGGTATGTACGGATGCATGTGGTCAAGGACTTGGAGGAGTTCTTATGCAAGACAACCACGTGATATGCTATGAATCCAGAAAGTTGAAGGAGCATGAGAGGAATTAGTTATGCAATTTCCATAACTAATATATATGATTTTATGAGAGTTGGTTTATTTGTAAAACTCCATGGGTTGAAATAGTTTGCCATCTGTGTGAGTCGATGAGCGTTGAGGATGAAAATCACTTTCTCTTAGAGTGTCATGCTTACACCCACATTAGATCTGAGTTTCATAGTATTTGTTACAATACAAACTTTTATAACCTCCTAACTTGCCAAAACTATAGTGAACTTGGAAAGCTTCTTAACAAGTTTTTTGAGCACATGAACAAGATTTTAAAGTTAACCAAGTATTATCCTTCTTAAGATTGGATAGACCAAAATTGATCTGAGTGAACGTTAATCATCACCATCATCATCATAATTCTAAGATTTTTTTACATAATTCTAATGAGACTCCTAATAAAACAAAAAATAAAATATACTTGAAAAAAATTGAAAACATAGAAAATTTAGAGTACACCTTTATAAAATAAGATAAAATTAATCTTATTAAATTAATTATAAAATGCAAATTGTTTTTTTTAATTTATAGTTTTTCATAGATTGCAATTTAAATTTTATAAAAAATATTAATTAAAATACTAAATGATATTGGATAATGATATTTTTTAATTTATTTAATTAATTTCATATTAAAAATTTATATCTAAAAAATTTAAAATCTATTTAATAAATAATTATAAAAAAAATAAAATTAATCTCCTTATAAAATACAAATTTATATTTAAAAATTTAAAATTTATTTTTAGATTTTTAAATTTATTTAGTGACGCGGGAGCATCTTGCTCTCCATCCAAATCCAAGTCCAATGTTTGGATCAGACTTAGATTGGGTCCTCATTTCTTGAATTAATAGTCCTTGAACTATTATATTGTAAATAGACCTATGTTTAAATGTGATTCTGGCTCGATGATGAGTAATTTAGGTGAGTCACTAGGTGAATGAATGAGTCATAGAGTCAAAGTGTGAGTCATGTAACATATACCTCATCTAATTGCAGCGAGTCATAGGATAGGCTTAATATTTTTCCTTAGTTAGAATTAGTTAGCATATTGTTGACTGTATTGAGGATATGAACCAGAATTGATTCATGAATCTTGTTGTATAAATTCTGTAAGCCTTTAGTGCAATAGGGTGTAGCCAAACAATGTAAAATATGGCTAAGGTGTAGCCAAACAATGTAAATCTGGCTAAGGGGTAGCCAAACAATGTAAATCTGTCTAAGAATGTGGCTGATCCGGGGGAAATTAGGCCAAGGCAAGATAATTGGTCATGATTGTACCATATCTAAGAGGAGCAGAACATAGATTCTGGATAAATGTGAATGTAAAGTTTCGTTGTATTGAATGAAGGAAAGCCTATTTCGGCATATCTCTATGTAATTGCAACTCTGTCTGAGTGTATGATTTTATGAGTTGAATGCTTGAGTAACCTCTATTAATGGTTGATATATCTCTATGTGTTGTATTCTGAATTTAGGGATTTTGAGAGTGGAAGGTTAGAGAGATTGGTTGATGGATCTCTGTGCGTGAAATGCATGAATAAATCATATGTCATCGATCACTGACATGATTAATGTTCCTTTGTAAATGTTCTGCAGAGGTGAAGTTCAGAATTTAACAAAGTTAAACTCGGTGAAGTTGGACAAAGATCGATTGACAGAGATCGATTGCAGAGATCATAGTTAAAATTGGACGATCCAGATTAAAGAAGAAATGATGGATCGACGGTAAGAAAAGATTCATGAAGTGAACCTGCATGAGAGATAAGCAATCCAAAAATGAAAAGTGAAGATCCACATATGATCTCAGAGATCAACGACCAGAAATCATTCCGCAAGGTATTCTGCCAATTGTCAAATTTTTATTTATTAAAAAATAACTCTTTTACACGTGTACCCAACATTTACATCTAAGTATGCAACGCCAAAGGGAATATAACGTCACACAGACCCAAACCGGATTAAAACGGGCAATGAATCAGATTGAATATTTGAAATTAGATGTCTGGTCGTGTTCTGAGGTCTGGTTCCTCCTTTTGTTGTACAGAATCTTTATCCAACGAACACCGGCTGAAGTTCCTGCTTTGGCCTTCTTAGCCCCTGTGCTTGCAGCAGATTTCGCCTTCTCAAACCCTGTGCTCGCTACAGATTTCATCTTCTTATTATAATCTCCCAATTTGCTCTTCGCAGATTCTTCAGAGCTAAATTCCTCGTTGGGATCCCACTGATCTGCCCACGTAAGCCCGGAAGAATTGCTGTACTGATGGTCGAATATGGTTGCCATCCCATTGGAATTAGCAGCTGCCATGCTAAACTTCAACTTATCTTCAAACGAAGACCCAGATGCCGAGTATGGATGGATGGATACGCAGGAATAAGAAATCCAAGATGACTCAATATACCTCCTGTGGGCGAAGTTATGAGTATATATACACCACGTGAGAGACTGAATATACCTCCTTGGTTCGTGAGGAGGGGTGGCTAGTGGCTGCAAAGTCAGAGCAGTTGTTGTTGACAACGAATGGAGGCTTCTACAAGCTTCTTGGAAGGGTGTTCGTTGGTCTGACGACCATGCTAACGTAGCAAATCCGGGATGTGACGTGGCATATATGGCACGTGGCAATGGGTTCCCTTCACATCAAAATTTCTTTGGATTATTACATGAAGTTGAGAGGCTAAACGCTCTGGTCAAAGTTTGGAATATATTATTGGGCATAAGCTAATAATATATATCTTAATCTTCTAGCAAAATAATGAACTAGTTGAACAAAGTAATCTTCTATATCGAATATGAGATAGGAATATAAGATATATACATTTCACTAACTAACTATATATTAAACAGGAATATAAGATATATGCATATGACATGAATAACATAAGTTCTAGATTACTACTTTTATATAATGCAACTCCAACTCCTTTTAACATGGTACATATCCATTCCATTATATATGTTGTAATAAAAATATTTGTGATTGTCAACACACATTTAATGAAAGATGGGGTAGTTTCATTGTGAATCCATTATTCCAATCTCAAGAAAGGATATATATAGCGGGAAACTCCACCCTATGCAACACTTTAAGCGAAGATGGGGTAGTTTCATTCTGAACCAATTCTTCTAATCCCTAGAATTGGAGGATATATAGCGAGAAACTCCATCCTATGAAAAAATCTAGGGTCTACCCTATCATAAGTTCTCACCTATCATCATCCATGCACCCCCACATATTGAGCTACATCTATATAGTATTCACTTAGGCAAGCCTCATGTATCGTGTGCATGCATTGTATTTTTTGTGTATGCGTGTGTATATATTATCTGTATTGGAGTGTGTTGTATTTTTTGAGATGCAAAACAAATTATTGTGTCGAAGAGGCGCATTCCACATCCCAATAGGGAGATATGTAGCTCATTTCGTGCTCATCCTAGAGTTGACACATGTCATTTTTAGAAAATAATAAAATATTATTAAAAATAACATGTCGGTACAAATTAGATTTAAAACATTTATTGCATTGAAGAGGCACATTTTACAGCCCAGTAGGGTATGTGTAACTCCTTCCATGCTCATCCTAGAGTTGACACATGTCCTTTTAAAAAATAATAAAATATTATAAAAAATAACATGTCAGCTCAATTTAGATTTAAAATATTTACAATGACATGTGTGTGTGTGCATATAGGTATATATGTACACACACACACACACACAATGTTTCCTCAACATTTACATTTTAAAAAGAGGTTGCACTTAAAGAGATTTGAGCCCTCTCGACGCTTGGTAAATCCCTTTTTAAGATGGATGTATGCTAGTGTTTAGACATTTGATCTATTTATATCAAATGTCTATACATAATTTGTTTTGTGTCTCAAAGAATATAATACACGCCAATAAATATAATACACACATACACATAATATTTTTCCTTGCATCTTATGTTGTTGTTTGGAATAGTTTGGAAACAACATGGTGTATGTATTTGTATGCATCTTTGCTTTCATGTTGTATTAATGTGTGATGTGATGGCCCCATATCTGATTTGTATATTATCTAGTTAGGTATTATGACTTGTAGGAGCATGGATAAATGTAACCGTATCTAAATGTCATGATATAACACTATCTCATCAAGATTTCTTGAAAAGGTGGGTCTTGTGTATCTTATTAAATATGTTCAACTATGCAAATACCCAATGAGAATATGGATTGCCACAAAGATGACAATTGTGAACATAAATAACATAAGCAAGTAAAGCAATCATTGACTATATTCAAGCTAATTATTGGTTGCAAGGATGATGCAAATGCCACTCGAAAGGAGTAATGTTAATGATGATGAGAAATTGTCCCACATAGTTGAGGCTATATTATGCTTCCAATGACTAGCACCATTTGAAAGAATGATGGGACAAGAAGTTTTAGATACCATCTAACAAACATGAAGAATGAAAATGTAAAGAGTATTTTAGAACTTGGGGTGGAGTAGCAAGTATGATTTTCATAGATTGTAGGACAATGAGACAAGTGTATTGCCTAGACTGATTTTATGGGGGTCATTCCAAATTTAAATTAAATAGTTATTAAAAAGGATATAAAAAATAAACGGTAATTGATGCATGGATAATACGTAGTTTATGCATGCAAAAATTAGTCGGTGACAATTGACAGGTGGAAAGATGAGCAATCTAGACAAAATAGAAAGAGACAAAAGAAATAAAAACTATACATTGTACAAGTGTGAACACACTTACTTAGGCATATAATTATTGTAAGGAAATCCTAGTGATAAGCTCTTTGAGAGGCTTACCTTCATGATATAAGAGTGCATATTGTTAGGATGATTAATTGATCCTCCCTTGACCTTCATAGTCTATTTGTCTTTTCCTAGCTTAGGAGCTCATTACGACTTCACTAGTGCATGGGGGACTCACCTAAGGGCCACCTACTACTCAAATGCGCCTGTATACATGAGTTTAGGAGCTCCATGGACCAATCCCTATATATTAGGAACCCACTTTAAGTGCCACCAACAATCTCCAGCAGTTGACCCTAGTCGGTGTTAAGCTATGTTTAGTTACGCTTTGATTCCCATCAGTTAGTTCACTCTCATTCATCCTAGCGTCAGTTTGCATGATTTAAGGGAGGTAGGGTGCATTTTCTCACCTACCTACATCAATTAACTGGGTGTGAACTGATTCAGTGATCCATAGTTGCATTAGTGATCTCTAGTGGTGATTTTCCCACATCGAGTTAGCTCCGTGGTCAATCTAGGTTGGTAGATTCAAATCCTATCTTGGGCATTTGAATTATCCTATTTGTAACACCATTGTATTACATATTATTATACTGATTAATGGATGTAATGTTACTCTTCCAATTATTGGTCTCACATGTGTTTAAATTGCCATGAATTATTGATTAGAGTTTACTCTATTGCTTCTCTCTCTTCTTCAATATTCCTTCACATTTGATTTCATTTAGGCCTGAGGATCCAACTTCACAAAATTAAACATGGTATTAGAGAAGGTATCCATGCCAACTTCAAACCTCATAAACTTTCATTGGTGCACCAGAAGAAATTGGGTTCCACATAAATCTAGGTATTCTTGCCTTGCTCCCTCTGGATTCTATCCAGAGAAGTCTATCCGGGTATGATGCACCCAGAGAAAGTGCACATGTCAAAGTGGAGAGTGTTTTAATTGGTTTGATTCGAAGTGAAGTGTTTTTGCAGATAAATTGAATATTTTCTAAAGAATTTGTTGTTTCTTGAAGTTGTAAGATGGATAATGCAATAGCTTTGACACCCATAATCCTCACACCCTTCAATAATATTGATTGGAGGGATGATATGCAGATTGTCTTGTGCAACAAGGGTCTATAAAAGGTCACCATGGGTAGAGAGGTTGAACCCCAACAACATCTTGAAAAATCAAAGTATCTGAACAAGCTTGATGAAGCATTTGGATTCATGTGCATCCATATCTCCAGAGAGTTACTCTTTCACCTTTAGGGATTGAGAACACCAAAAAATGTATTGGAGAAGCTTGAATCCTTGTTTGGAAAGCAGGATGATCTGAAGGGTCATATCCTAGAGAATGAGTTGATAGAAATACAACCCAACGACTTCAAAAATATGCAACATTTTTTCTCAAAATTCAAATAATTGGTCATGCAATGCAAGCAATCCGAGATCAACAAGAAGGATGAGCAATTGGTACTCTCAATTCTGAGCAAAATTTGCCTAGAATTATCAGTGTGCATATCAACCTTTCACTCTAGGAGACTGACTACTCCTAATTGGTGAATTACATCCCTTGATGCCTTTACAGAGTCTTTAATACAGGAACATGACAAGCTGATAGAGATGGGATCCCTCAGACCCTCTCCAAATCAATATCTCTTGGCTAGTGAGACAAAGAGTGCGTAAGCAAGGAGGAAGCAAAAAGGAAAAAGGAACACTAAATTCGAACCTATGGAAGGGTTTGATCCAATAGATGAGGCCTCAACTCTAAGAAGGACAAACATTAAAGGTTTTACAAGGGAAAGTGATCCTACTATAAGAAAGGAAACCATACAAAGAAATATTGTATGAAGAAGACCATAGATCAGATGTCATAACTCCTTGGGAAGCACAATATTTTCCTCCTTGAAGGTGCAAGGAAGGATGACTCTAGAGACAACCCTGAAGATCATGATGAGAGATGCCATGCACTAAAGGACATATTTTTAAAATCTCATGCTTTCCTCGTTGATTCAGGAGCCTCCAATCACATGGTTGCATCCAAAGTATCATTCTCTTCATTACAACTTATTGATGGTCCAAGTATTCACATGGGAGATGACACTCAAATCCAAGCTGAAGGGAAGGGTTCGATCAAATTAGAGCATGGAGTGTTCAATAATTTCCTCTATGTTCCCTCCTTAGCTGCAAATTTGTTGTATGTATACCATATGACTCATATAGGATCACCAAAGAGAGTTGTATTTGGTCTTGACGCAGTGGATAGCTTAGATATATCATTTGGGAAGATGATACTGAAAGGTGTTGCAAACCATGCCTCTAAGGCATATGAATTCTCACACTTTTTTCCATACTCAGATCCGGTTCCATCTCAGTTTCCTTTTAAAAGGGACCATAAAGTCATACTACCTAAATTTTTTGCATACGATAATGTTTCTATTAAACTTTCATATTCAGAACCTGAAGCAGAGGAGCAAGTTGAATCAGTTTATGGAATTGAAGATGAAGTTCAATCGGATCCGAATACATATCTAGTCCCTACTCCCAATTGTTAGTTTTTCTAAGTTAATTTACTTAGTATATTTATCTGAAAGAATAACAAGAATGACAAGATATCAGATATACAAAATATACACAAGGCACAAAGATTTTCATCGAGGAAACCATAAAGGAGAAAACCCTGTAAAATTTCTCAGAATAGTTCTGTCACAAAAACGATATCACAAGATGGAATAACCCAAGAATAATATTTCTTTTGCATCTCTCTCTTCCTCCTCATTTCCCTCTCTCTCCTAATGTGCACACGAGAGATTAAATGAGTGTGTTTCAAATGAGGAGGGCGCCTCCCTATTTATATTCTTATGTTGAGTAACTAACTCAACTAACTAGGTCGACGAGGTAACCTCTTTGGGGACAAACTAACTAGGAATACTAATAATTATATTATCCTTTATTTATTCTTGGGACTATTGCCCCGACGTACAACAGAGGGTTTAACTCAATAACCATATACAATGATGACATTCTGAAAGGAGGGAAACACATCTCCGATGGGGGTACAACAATATACAATGATAATATACATCAAAATATCTTCCAAAGTTACAATTACAACAACACTCCCTCTTAACTACGAAGTTATTCCCTCTCGCCACAGTAATCGACACATATGGTCACATCACTAAGTCATCATCGTTGTTGTTGCCATTGTTATCATCTTGTCCAATCTATTGCATCTATCCGTAATAGGAATTTTCTACAGATCCAACCTTGTTTCATGTTGGATGTAGACCTAGTCCTCATTTATGTATTCATCATATCCATGAGCAAGCCATCGCATAGGTACAACCCAAGACCATTCTTTACATTGCCACTGCAATAACATGCATCTCCTACCGTCGTCTCGTCGTATCCAGATAATCTCTTTGTCTTGCACAAACCAAAACAAAACACACATAGCACAACCCAGATGTAGAACACCTGCGTTATACCAACATATGAGCATGCGAGGATCTTTCACGTCACCAAGAAAACATGCATATTCCACTATACGAGAATCGCCTAGGAGCACACCAAGTGCATTACGTCTCTCTACGATCAATCTGTGTTCTACCAAGACACGAGTATGTCGAGATCTTTCATGTCACCAATAAAACATGCACCTACCACTATGTGAGAACTACCCAGGTGCACACCAAGTGCCTTGTAACCTCATCATTTCCAACATGGGAACGCACACATACATGGATAAATTATGACCGAACAATCTGCATACCATGCCAGGATATTTTCCATTCCATTTCAACCTCAAGGATGTATTACATCGAAATAACCCGCATCCAGGATATTTTTTGTTTGGACAACCTTCTAGGACATTATTACATCCTAGCAACATGCGTACCACACTAGGATGTTTTCTTCTCCAAGGCAACCCACATGACTCATTACATCTAAAAAACCTGCGTCCTCCACTAGAATCTTTTACTCTTCATATAACCTGTACCAGGACTAATTACGTCCAAGGATAACCTGCGTACTACACCAGGGATGATTACATTCGATGAAACCTATGTGACTGATTATGTCTAAGCAACCTGCATCCAATGCTAGGATATTTTTGGCTCAAGGACAACCTGTTTCTTTCCCATGTGATGTCTCATGCATCTGCATCTTCTGGTCTCTCGCCATCTCTAGAATAGGAGCATGCCATGCTATTTTAC
>LPNX010310349.1:191030-220112 GCA_001517045.1 Pseudotsuga menziesii | reverse complement strand
TCATTCCATGTGAACTATGGCATATAAGACTTGCTCATGTAAACTACAAAGCATTTCCAATTGTGATCAAGGTTGTCATAGGTCTACCAGAGATCTAGACCGACCATGAAGGAGTATGTAAAGTATGTGCTTAAGGAAAGAACACCAAGAATCCATTCCCAAGCAGTAAGAACAAAGCAAAGGGGATCTTGGACATTTTACAGTCAGATGTGTGTGGACCGATGTCAACCATTTCCTTAAGCGGGTATGTATGTTATGTCTCCTTTATTGATGATTATTGTCATAAGACTTGGATATACTTCTTAAAAGGAAAAGACGAAGTATTTGGAAAATTCAAGGAATTTAAGGTTCTTGTGGAGAACCTATCTGAAAAGAAGATCAAGATCTCAAGATCAAATAATGGAGGAGAATTCACTTCAAATGAATTCAGGGACTTCTGTAAGGAAGTTGGGATTAAGAGGGAGCTTACCACACCCTATAATCCACAAAAAAATGGAGTAGTAGAAAGAAAGAATAGATCCATCATGGAAGCAGTTAGAGAAATGATCCATAGCTAATATATATGATTCGATGAGAATTGGTCTATTCCTAAAACTCCATGGGCTACAAGGGTTTTCCATTTGTGTGAGTCTATGATCTTTGGGGATGAAAATCACTTTCTCTTAGAGTGCCATGCTTACACCCACATTAGATGTGTGTTTCATAGTATTTGTTACAATACAAACTTTTATAACCTCCTAACTTGCCAAAACTATATTGAGCTTGGAAAGCTTCTTGGCAAGTTTTTTGAGCACATGAACAAGATTTTAAAGTTAACCATGTATTATCCTTCTTAAGGTCAGATAAACCAAAATTGTTGTGAGTGGACGTTAATTGTCATCATCATCATCATCATGATTCTAAGATTTTTTTTTACAGAATTCCAATAAAACTCCTAATAAATAAAAGATAAAATATACTTGAAAAAGATTGGAAACATAGAACATTTAAACAACACCTTTATAAAATAAGATCAAATTAATCTTATTATAATTAATTATAAAATGCAAATAGAAAAAAAAATATTTTTTTTAATTTATTGTTTTTCATAGATTTCAATTAAATTTTATAAAAAAATATTAATTAAAATGCTAAATAATATTGGATAATAATATTTTTAATTTATTTAATTAATTTCATAATAAAAAATTATATAAAAAAAATTTAAATTTATTTTTAGATTTTTAAAATTTGAAATTTATTTAATAAATAATTATAAATAAAATAAAAATAATCATATTATAAAATAAAAATTTATATTTAAAAAATTTAAATTTTATTTTTGGATTTTAAAATTTATTTAGTATATAGTTTGTCACCATTTTCACTTAAATTTTATAAAAATTAATAAAAGGTGAAATAATCCAAAGTCAAATTTACTATATTTCAATGAACTAACTTTTAATTACAAAATGGCATAGGGTTTTTAAAAATTTGTGAAACCCTAAACTAACTTCTAATTACAAAATGGCATAGGATTTTTAAAAATTTGTCAAACCCTAAACTAACTTTTAATTACAAAATGACATAGGATTCTTAAAAATTTGTTAAACCCTACAACTAAATTAATTTGTCAACCCTACAATTAAATTAGTAAAAATAATAATCGATACATTAACATAACTACTTAATTTGTGGTTGTGAATCCAAATATGCCACAAGTAATAAGTTATTTGTTAGCTATCGTTTTCGGTGAAGCTTCTTATTCATACATTATTTAATATTTATTTGTGCAATTAGCTACTGATTATCCATGCATCAACTACAAGTTATTTATGATCCGTAAGAGCTAAATTCCTCCTTGAGATTCCACTAATCTGCCCACTTATGGTCGAATATGGTTGCCATCCCATTGGAATTAGCAGCTGCCATGCTAAACTTCCACTTATCTTCAAATGAAGACCGAGATGCCGAGGATGGATGGATGGATACGCAGGAATAAGAAACCCAAGATGACTCAAGAGACTGAATATACCTCCTGTAGGCGAAGATATGAGTATATATATACACCATGTGAGAGACTGAAGTAAACTAGCATAGATCCATTTTAAACCCAGATCTATCAAGTACCGAGAGTGATCCAAATGGTAAACAAATGTACACCTCAAGAAATTGGATCCCTCTCGGTACTTGATAGATTCGGGTTTAAAATGGATCTATGCTAGTTAATTTTAAAAACGAACATATGATATATACATTTCACTATATGTATATGACATGACTAACATATGTAGTTACATTATATTTTATATAAAACTATTTTGTGTGTGTGTATGATTATGATTCAATGTCACGACATTATCACATTTGTTTTACTATAAGTAAATATTGATGTTCATGACATAGCATTATTAGTCAACATACTTCTAAGCAATTTGGACATATCATAGATCTATATTACTACTTTTATATAATGCAACTCCAACTCCTCTCAACATGGCACAAATCCATTCCATTACATGTGTTGTAATACAAATCACAGTGATCGTTGACACACATTTAATGGAAGATGGGGTAGTTTCATTGTGAATCCATTCTTCCAAACTCAAGAATTGGAGGATACATAGTGAGAAACTCCACCCTTTGAAACACTCGAAGGGAAGATGGGGTAGTTTCATTGTGAAACCATTCTTCCAATCCCTAGAATTGGAGGATATATAGTGATAAACTCCACCCTATGAAAAACTCTAGGGTCTACCCTATCATAAGTTCTCACCCATCATCATCCATGCACCCCCTCATATTGAGCTACATCTATATGGTAATCACTTAGGCAAGCTTCGTGTGTCTTGTGCATGCATTGTATTTTTTGTGTATGTGTGTGTATATATTATTTGTATTTGGCGTGTATTGTATTTTTTGAGACGCAAAACAAATTATTGTGTCGAAGAGGCGCATTCCACATCCCAGTAGGGGGATATGTAGCTCATTTCGTGCTCATCCTAGAGCTGACACATGTCCTTTTAAAAAAAATATATATCATTAAAAATAACATGTCGGCTCAAATTAGATTTAAAACATTTATTGCACTGAAGAGGCACATTCTACAACCCAGTAGGGGATGCGTAACTCCTTCCATGCTCATCCTAGAGTTGACAAATGTCCTTTTTAAAAAAATAATAAAATATTATAAAAAATAACATGTCAACTCAATTTATATTTAAAACATTTACAATGGCATATGTGTGTGTGTGTGTGTGTGTGTGTGCATACATATATATATGTACACACACACACACACATTTAATTAAAATGTTTCCTCAACATTTACATTCTAAAAAGAGGTTTGCACTTCGAAATATTTGATCCCTCTCGACGCTTGGTAGATCCCTTTTTAAGATGGATGTATGCTAGTGTATAGACATTTGATCTATTTATATCAAATGTGTAAACATATTTTTTTTGTGTCTCAAAAAATATAGTACATGCCAATAAAGATAATACACACATACACAATGTTTTTTCTTGCATCTTATGTTGTTGTTTGGAATAGTTTGGAAACAACATGGTGTATGTATTTGTATGCATCTTTGCTTTCATGTTGTATTAATGTGTGATGTGATGGCCCAATATCTGATTTGTAGATTATCTAGTTAGGTAATATGACTTGTAGGAGCATGGATAAATGTAACGGTATCTAAATGTCATGACATAACACTACCTCATCAAAAATTCTTGAAGAGGTGAGGCTTGTGGATGTTATTAAATATGTTCAACTATGTAAATACCCAGTGGGAATGTGGATTGTCATGAAGATGATAATTTTGAACATAAATAACATAAGTGAGTAAAGCAATCATTGAACTATATTCAAGCTAATTATTGGTTGCAAGGATGGTGTAAATGCCACCGGAAAGGAGTAATGTTAATGATGATGAGAAATTGTCCCACATAGTTGAGGTTAGATTGTGCATCCAATGACTAGAACCATTTGAAAGGATGATGGGACAAGGAGTTTTAGATACCATCTAACAAACATGAAGAATGAAAATGTAAAGAGTATTTTAGAACTTGGGGTGGAGTAGCAAGTATGTTTTTCATAGATTGAAGGAGGATGAGACAAGTGTATTGCATAGATTGATTTTATGGGGGTCATTCTAAATTCAAAATAAATAGTTATTAAAAAAGATATAAAAAATAACCGGTAATTGATGCATGGATAACAGGTAGTTTATGCATGCAAAACTTAGCCGATGATAACTAATAGGTGGAAAGACGAGCAATCTAGAAAAAATAAGAAAGAGACAAAAGAAACAAAACTATACAATGTACAAGTGTGAACACACTTACTTAGGCATAGAATTATTGTAAGGAAATCCTAGTGATAAGCTCTTCGAGAGGCTTACTTTCATGATATAAGAGTGCATATTGTTAGTATCATTAATTAATCCTCCCTTGACCTTCATAGTCTATTTGTCTTTTCCTAGCTTAGGAGGTCATTGCCACTTCACTAGTGCACGAGGGAGTCACCTGGGGCCACCTACCACTCAAATGGGTATGTCTACATGAGTTTAGGAGCTCCAAGGACCAATCCCTATAATTTAGGAACCCACTCTGAGTGCCACCAGCAGTCTCTAGCAGTATACCCTAGTCGGTGTTCAATTATGTTCGGTTATGCTCAGATTCCCATCATTTAGTTGACTCTCAGTCATCCTAGCACCAGTTTGCATGATTTAAGGGAGGTAGGGCACATTTTCTCACCTACCTACATTAGTTAACTGGTTGTGAACTGATTCAGTGATCCAGAGTTGCATTAGTGATCTCTAGTGGTGATTTACCCACATCGAGTTATCTCTGGAGTTAGTGTAGGTTGGTAGATTTGAATCCTATCTTGGGCATTTGAATTATCCTATTTGTAACACCATTGTATTACATATTATTATACTGATTAATGGATGTAATGTTTTTCTTCCAATTATTGGTCTCATGTGTCTTTAATTTACAATGAATTATTGATCAGAGTTTGCTCTATTGCTTCTCTCTCTTCTGCAATCTTCTGTCACATTTGATTTCATTCACACCCGAGGATTCAGCTTCACAAAATTAAACATGGTATCAGATCAGGTATCCAGGCTAACTTCAAACCTCGTAAACTTTCATTGATGCACCATAATCAATTGGGTTCCACATAAATCCTGGTATTATTGCCTTTCTCCCTCTGGATTCTGTCTAGAGAAGTCTATCCAGGTATGATGCACCCAGAGAAAGTGCACATGTCGAAGTGAAGAGTGTTTGAATTGGTTTGATTCAAATTGAATTGTTTTTGCAGGTAAATTGAAGATTTTATGAAGAATTAGTTATTTCTTGAAGTTGTAAGATGGAGAATTCAGCAGCTTTGACTCCCAGAATCCTCACACCCTTTAATTATCTTGATTGAGGGCTGATATACAGGTTGTATTACGCAATAAGGATCTGTAAAGAATCACCATGGGAAAAGAGAAGTCGAAACCTAACAACATCTTGAAATATCATAAAATTATAATCCTCATCCTTCCATAAAAAAACATAAAAAGTATCCTGCCCGAATGTCAAATTTTCATTTATTAAAAAATAACTCTTTTACACGTGTACCCAACATTTACATCTAAGTATGCAACGCCAAAGGGAATATAGCGTCACACAGACCCAAAAAACCGGATTAGAACGGGCAATGAATCAGATTGAATATTTGAAATTAGATGTCTGGTCGTGTTGTGAGGTCTGGTTCCTCCTTTTGTTGTACTGAATCTTTATCCAACGAACGCCGGCTGAAGTTCCTGCTTTGGCCTTCTTAGCCCCCGTGCTTGCTGCAGATTTCGCCTTCTCAAACCCTGTGCTCGCTACAGATTTCATCTTCTTATTATAATCTCCCAATTTGCTCTTCTCAGATCCGTCAGAGCTAAATTCCTCGTTGGGATCCCACTGATCTGCCCACGTAAGCCCGGAAGAATTGCTGTACTGATGGTCGAATATGGTTGCCATCCCATTGGAATTAGCAGCGGCCATGCTAAACTTCAACTTATCTTCAAACGAAGACCCAGATGCCGAGTATAGATGGATGGATGGATACGCAGGAATAAGAAATCCAAGATGACTGAATATACCTCCTGTTGGCGAAGATATGAGTATTTATACACCACGTGAGAGACTGAATATACCTCCTTGGTTCGTGAGGAGGGGTGGCTAGTGGCTGCAAAGTCAGAGCAGTTGTTGTTGACAACTAATGGAGGCTTCTACAAGCTTCATGGAAGGGTGTTCGTTGGTCTGACGACCATGCTAACGTAGCAAGGATGTGACGTGGCATATATGGCACGTGGCAAAGGGTTCCCTGCACATCAAAATTTCTTTGGATTATTCCATGAAGTTGAGAGGCTAAACGCTCTAGTCAAAGTTTGGAATATTTTATTGGCATAAGCTAATAATATCTTTCACAAACGTCATAATCTTCTAGGACAATAATGAACTAGTTGAACAAAGTAATCTTCTATATTGAATATTTTTTCAATATATATATATATATGAGATATGAATATTCTCTATAAGCTCCAAACTTCTATTCTCCACAATCTCGAGAATTGCATATCTCAATCTCGAGAAATGCATATCTCATATATGAGATATGCATATGGAGTAGTCTAACGCTTCTACGATTTTGTCTGGCATTAAACTATTTCCTCCACTCACGCTGTTAACGATCCTATCCTGCGGCATGTTCATCCAACCACCATCATTGAGGATCCCACATGAATCTTGTTTTGACTCGGATTTGATCCATTTCTGCACACGCCCTCTTGTTGCTGCCTCGACGTCCCGAGCAATTACTCACCACCCCGCAGGTTGGTGACTACTCCATCCTCCCGACTCTGCATCCATCTCCTCCAACAATACTCTGCAACCTTTCCCGATGTGAGCTCGACTTTGAACCAAAAAACTCCCGAACTCGCAAGACGCCTGTCTGCTGTGACATCCGCTACTAATTGAGAGTTGGATTGACGGTTTCGCCTCGTCCCGTCATTCTCATTACGCTACCAAAGGTAAGAACAGTTGCTCCATTTCGATTGTCTGCAGCCATGAACTCTGTAGCTTTTGCTGCGACGCCAGGCATCTATTGAACATCTCATTCTGGTTTGAAAAGTCTGTGTAGCTTTTGCTGCAGATCTTGGTAGTGCATGTTAGGGCAAAGGAGAAGCAACACGTTAAGGCAAAGACGGAATACAGTGGATGTAACGATTCTTAAAGGATTATTACTTTCCCCTTTCCCGATTGTTATGCTTCGCTAGCATAATGCTCTGCCAAGTTATTCTTCATATCTTACTCTGTCAAATTCCCATAATCGAGTTAATTTTTGCTTGTATACCCAAAAGTTGTGCTAAATATGTCATTTCCTTTAAAATAAAATCAACTTCACAAACTTTAGTTCTCTATCTGGCAGTTGTATGATGTTTATATAGAACCCATTGGAGAAGCTGGGACATAGAGTTCATCGTTCACAACAATATAGCCACTTGGTCTCTCTCCTATCCAAATCTCGCGGAGAATTCATTTGTTCTCAGCCGGATCTTGCCTAGCAAAGCACCGTTGTAATATATCCAAGTAATATACCCAATTTCGACCTATATGCGTACATCTAGATTATGATTTCTTGTTCCTAGTCTCCAATATTTTGTTTGATGTTTATCAAAGTTATTAGCTCACAATGAAGGCCGTTACATTTCCTTTTGAAAGGAGTTTCCCTTGTACTCACCATTCTCACCTTTTGTGACAATGTACCACTTCATAACCCTGAAATATTCCATTTGCAAGATTGATATCCTATAACAAAACATTTTTAAAATTTCAATACAACTTAAAAAAGCAAATACAAGGAAATTCATTTTAATTTTGAAGAGAAGCCCTTTTCTGTATAAAGTTTCCCTTTTAAATGCAAAAAAATAACCTGTAGAGATTAAGATTGTCCTACCCTGAAGCTCTCCATTTGAGAAATTCTGTTAGGCACGAACTGCAGTTCAATCGCAGAGCCCAATGATTACGCAAGAGATTCAGTTGTATAGTTAAATCTCTCCAAAGAAATTAAAAGAGAAAACAAGTATGAACAGGGATATAAAATCCACTAAGATGGAAATTGCAGATATATATTGCAGAGATATACAAAAAATTGTGGAAAGAAATTTGAAGGAGGAGAAAACAATATTAAAAGAGATGGAAGAAATTAAGAGGTATCTTAATTTCTTCCATCTCTTTTAATATTGTTTTCTCCTCCTCCAAATTTCTTTCCACATTTTTTTGTATATCTCTGCAATATATATCTGCAATTTCCATCTTAGTGGATTTTATATCCCTGTTCATACTTATTTTCTCTTTTAATTTCTTTAGGGTCATTGCAAATTACAAGGTTGTGTATTCCCTCATCTTTGTATCATATAGTTCCATTCTTTTTTAACTTTTTCCTACAACTCCAACCAAGATGAATTTAACTTCTAAGGATAGTTAGGCTTGCCATCTTCTCTCTACATGTGAATATGGTTGGAACAAGATGAATTTAACTTCTAAGGATGGTTAGGCTTGCCATCTTATCTCTGCTTGTGAATAATAATAGGAGTATGGTTGGAACCGCCTCTAGATTTCACCCATGATTGAGATCTTTATATACATTACTACTATCAAAATGTCTAGAAGATGGGTGATACTACTAATTTGAATTCACATGAAATTATCGTACTTGTAAATACCAACAAAAAAACTTTACCTTGAAAAGAATCCCGACACAGTTAAGCCACATTGCATGAACCGCTGAAATCTCCTAAGTTGTGATCCTCCTATTGCTCGAAATCTAAGCCTCCTAAGTTGTGATCCTCCTATTGCTTGAAACCTGGCACTAGGCATGTGGATGCATTAATTGAATATATAACGGTGTTATCGAACACCTGTCATCTTGAGTTATCAATCAAATTCACTTCTTTCTTTATTTCTTATGCTTTTTATGTTACATTACATTGCAAGTAAATGTCTAAATGCATCTTATAGCTTTTGTGAATTTACTCAAGTATGAACGGATGTGTTGCTTGCATGTCTCCACCTAGTACAAATTGCTAATGTGTTTTCATATTGTTCTATAGGAAACCATACAAAATGGGCAAGCGAGGAAAATGGGAGGCTATCATGGATCTTGAGGTGCAAGTCCCCCAAAAATGGTCATGTTTTCTAGTAGAGACTTAGTTTGGTTTGAAATACATCGAGAAAACAGGAGCATTGATCGCATTGCTTTAATCCCTTCAAGTAGAGTTCCTGATTTTATTAAAGGGGAGGGAGAAAACCTTGATGCTCCATGTACTTTTGTATGAAAACAAAGCAAACAACCAGGAAAAAGGGCTAGTGCCGCATTACAATATGAACTGTAAGTATTATCGAAAGTGCAATGTATACATATTAGCATTGAGACCACATTTATCATTCATTGTGTTTACTAACGCTCTAAAATTTCCTATGTAGTTATCATTGTTCATATGGCCCTGAGGACAAACAAGGAGAGCAGTCGACTAAACGAAGAACTCTATTTGCAAAGAAGAGGGGTTGCCAATGCCATTTCATTATGAAGGTTATGGTTCAAAGTCCTCACATAACAATACTGACATACAATATGTATGAGCATGAAGACGAGCAAGGATGGCCTTGTCATGGCCAACTTGACACTTCAGGTAATAATAGGACATTGCATAAGCCTAAGCTTTCGAGGGACATTGTTTCATATGTGGAGAGTTGTTACTTTTTGGGAGTGCCTCCTGATTCGGTTTATAAAATGCACATCAAGAGACACGTAGACATGGATGTGGCAACCCGAGATAGGGATTTTTTCCTATCTAGGAAATATATTGTAAACATATACAATCGGTTGACGAAAGGAAACTATCAACTCCACCAAAAGGATGAAATGAGTGTCAACCTTTGGCACCAAAAGCGAAAAGAGGATTTCTTCTTCTACCAAAAGCCCAACAATGCAGATGTCCCTTTTATAATGGGAATACAAACAAATTGGATGTTGGAGACTATGGTTAAGCTATCTCATAATAGCATAATAGCCGTGGATTCAACATTTAGTACAAATAAATACGGGGTAAGTCGGATGTCAATGAGGGATGTAATATGATTATTTTAGATGTAGCCATTCAATATAGTACATGGACTGAATTTGACATTACATATTCATTTGAATATGGCAGTATCAGCTATACACACTGGTTGTTTTTTATGCCCAACAAAGAGGGGTTCCAGTTGCATGGGTTGTGGCATCCAGAAATACATTAGCAGATATTTCTCTATGGTTGGAGCAACTCATGGTTAGGTGTTACAAAATCCGTCCTAATTGGAAAGTTAACATATTCACGGTTGATGATGAATTGGCTGAGATCGCTGCTTTGAGGTAACTTATCTTTTGTTATGCAACAATATATCTTGCATTTATTTTAATAGTGTCACACTTAAATGCTCTAAATATGGTAGGAGGATCACAGGTTGTGATGTGATCTTGTGTGTTTGGCATGTGCGGAGGGCATGGAAGAAAAATGTGCAAGGGTTGGTCAAAAATCTAGAAAAGGCGAATGAGATTTTCAAAGACTTAGGTTTCATCATGAAATACACTTCAAATGATGATGTTGATGCAGCAATCCATGAATTTTTTAGCAAATTTGCAGATGAGAAGATGTTCCTAGACTATTTTCACAATAATTGGGTTGCTGGTGACAAGATTCGTAAGTGGACAAACTGTTGTTGATGCTTCTATTTTGTCTTTCATAAATATGATATACTTTCACTAACTTGGTTTTTTACATGTAGGGATGTGGGTGAAAGGTTGTCGAGAGTTCCCTCATGCAAATCAGGAGACCAACAATGTAGTTGAGTCATATCATTGTTATTTGAAGACAAACTTCCTATCTGATCGAAGGAATAAATGCGCGCGTAGGATGGACTGGTTGTTGTACATGCTCCTAACGAGTGTTGAACCTTGCTATCGGTACAAGGAAATTTTAAAAGAAGAAGGATATCTAAATAACTATAGGAGAGAAGAACAAGTTGAATCATCAATGGAAAAAGCTAGAACAATCCCAGATAGTTATTGTTGTCCTCATGAGAGCACACCACATGCTTATTGGGTGAGGAGCCAGGAAAATCGTGATAAGGAATACCTTGTCAACCAGTATACCACAAATTTTACAGTGTGTGAATGCCCATGGTCTATTCGTGGGAATATCTGCAAGCACGCCATAAAAGTCAACTGGTTATTTTTCCACTCAAGTGAATCATACCCGTTGCTTCATCAAGATACATTAGCTAACACATTCAATGACCCCCCTAAAATAAGTGTAGAGCCTCAAAACCTCAATGTAGATACTGACACCACTGTTATGGTCACTGGCAGTCTTGATGCAGATGTTGATGCTCTTAATTTAGATAGATCATAGTTGTTTAGCTACTTACAGTTGATTCAAAATAGCCCCCCTACTACTTTGAGCAAGACCAAGTAATTGACTGAGATGGTTAAAAAAATGTTGGACGAGGCCAACAATTTACACATCATGGATTTTGACTTCACAGTTGGGTTAGATGCTCTTGATTCGTCTTTGAAGAGAAAGAAGAATTTCCTTAGCCCTACAAAGAAACAAAGACGGAAAAAACAAAACAATGGTTTGGAAATTGATTTGAATATCCATGCATCTGAATATGAACCATTTCAGTTTCAATACCTCAAAGAGCGGGGGCGTCCTCGAGCAAAGAATGCATTGCCAATGGACTCAGGTTAGTTTCATAGATTCGAATGAGTAATGGGTTATATTTTAGTGTATTTAGTCATTGCCATTCTTTAACAGGTGGTCTATTGTTATCGACATAGGTGCAACAATCCACAACAATTGCGTCAAGCCAAAGCCAAAGGGAGATGCAACACCATCAAGCTTTTTTTGACATGCTAGGTGCATTTCATTATACTTTTCATACATTGTGGTAGCAATTTATTTGAATTGTTTTATGTTTCATATGTATGTGGTGTCTTCATGTTTGTAGAGGTACAACAATCCACAACAGTGGCATCAATTTGAAGCCATGTGGAGTTCCAACATGACCACCTAATGGCCAATTCTATATATGGTGATCTACAAGGTTTGGACAATGCTATGTTACCAACACTTTGTCAATTATATTTTTCCGAGGCATTAACACTCTTTAACTTCTATTTGCTTGATGTGTGTAGAGGTGCAACACTCCACAATTGTGGCACCAGTCCAAGGCCATAGGGATATGCAAGGGAAACCAACTTTTCTAGCTATACCAGGTATATTTGATGGGGATAGCCAACTTTACATTAAATTTCTTAAACTCACTCTTCAAGGCATAACTAAATGGGTAACTTCTTTATGTAACTTTCAGTCTTCAATTGATATCCACTTTGTCTGAGTTATCAAATTTTATGTTTTAACTTTAATATTGTGTATGTTCATTGAATCATTGAATCATTGAATTTAGAATTATGAATCATTGGCTTCAACTTCAAACAATCCATATGGGTCGATGGGATCAATCACTGGCTTCAACTTCTCAAACTCAATGTGTCCAAGAATAAAAACATAAATCATGATGTTTAAAGGTGCTCAAATATATTAAAAGTTTTGGAAATATCTTAAAGCAACATGTAGAGTATGTTTAGAACATGACATAATCTATGATCATTTTTGTTCACGCCTAATCCTAAAGATCATGGCTTCTACATTCTAACTCAGTTTATTGTTTAATGTGTATTGTGTTGATGTGTGCAGAGAAGCAATAGTGCACGACCGTTGTGTCATTCCAAGGTCATAGGGAGATGCAAGGGCATCTAACTTCACCTACTTTGCCAAGTATGTTTGATGGGACTTTTGTATGTTGTAGTTAAAGTTTGAATGCCTATGTTCTTCAATGTGAATGCATTTTATAATGACTATTTCATTTTATAATTAGAGATTATAGAAATTTTCCAAGTGATCGTCCTCCTTCGAAACATGACCAATTGACTGGAAAGTCTCCAGTTGGTGACCCACAAGGTTTGGAAAATGCAATGATACCATCTCTTTGACATTTTCCCTTTTCTAGGCATCGCCATTCCTTAACGTATGTATTACATGGCAAACTGGTTGACAGTGAAAATTTCTTGTTATATTTCATTTGTAGGATGTTCTCGTAGCAATATTCCTCCTACCGAACATGATTGGTTGATGCCCAATTATCCAGTTGGTGATTTCCAAGGTTTGACAAATGTTATGTTTTAAACATTTTCATGGAAATTTTGATATATTTGCTTTGGGTTTTGTTGTATTGATGTGTTGGATGTTGTATTATTCTTTTTGTTAGGTAACTATGGAGCAAGGGGAGGAGCATCATCTAAATCCTAACTCAGTTTATTCTTTAATGTGTATTGTGTTGATATGTGTAGAGAAGCAACCATGCACGACCATTGTGTCAATCCAAGGTCATAGGGAGATGCAAGGGCATCTAACTTCCCTTGCTTTGCCAAGTACGTTTGAGGGGACTTTCGTATTTTGTAGTTAAAGTTTGAATGCCTATGTTTTTCTACATGAGAATGCATTTTATAATGACTATTTATTTTTTTAATTACAAATTCTAGAAATTTTCCAAGTGATCGTCCTCCTTCGAAACATGACCAATTGGCTGGCAAGTCTCTAGTTGGTGACCCGCAAGGTTTGGAAAATGCAATGATATCATCTATTTGACATTTTCCCTTTTCTAGGCATCATCATTCTTTAACGTGTGTACTATACGACAAAATGGTTGACGATGAAAATTGCTTGCTATATTTCATTTGTAGGATGTTCTCATATCAATCTTCCTCATACCAAACATGCTTGGTTGATGCCCAACTATCCATTTGGTGATTTCCAAGGTTTGACAAATGTTATGTTTTAAACACTTTCATGCAAATTTTGATATATTTTCTTTGGGTTTTTCCTTATTGATGTGTTGGGCGTTGTATTATTCTTTTTGTTAGGTAACTATAGAGCAAGGGGAGGAGCATCATCTTTTGGCATCAGAAACCCATCATGAAAGGGATTCAACTTTACTGATGACCAATGAGCGATGAACTTTGTTTATGAAGGAATATCCCATAAATATTGAGAAGGGATTGATCCTTGGGATTATGACCTATGTAGTTATGTATGACATCATGGATTTTTGTATAAATTAAATTAAATTGCTTGATAAATGTGATTGCCTTTACAATTTTATTAATTAAAGTATTGTGTTTGTGATTGTGAATTAAATTTTCTCATATATTAAAATGGCATATTATGGCATCTTTTTCAAGCCTAATCCTGATTAAATATTTAAAAGCAAACCGACCTATCCAATAAGGGGATATAAATGACAGGACATTGCACAAACAATCACTGAAAACCATCTTAAAAGGGAAATTTATACACAGATGGCACCTGCAATAAATTGACTAGGTTCTCTCATGGTTGTTGTGTAAGAGATACTTTGTTTTCCTGGACCTTGTATAAACATAATGTGATGTACTAAAGACTTTCATGTGCGGTCACATCAACAACATATTCCAGACTTACATTCCTGGTGAATTGGAAAACAATCATTTCTTTAGTATCTTCAAGGCTGCTGCTATGTGTGTTGTTGCTTTAAGTAAGTTGATATTTACCATTAATCTTTTGTGAATATTTTTTGATTTGGTATGTGGCACATTTTCATTATAGTTTGAGAGGTTTACCATAATTTAAATGTGGCTCCATAATTTCATACAAAAAAATTCTCTCCTTAAAAACTGAAGTTGTACCATAATAACTAACAGATTTACCTTTACAAGTATAAAGCAAAGGTAATAAAGATGAAAACGACTAAATTGCCCCAACTATACTATTGGATGTTCACTTATAGTGGACACTTTCCAAAATGGTTGGGACTCTGTTCACTGTCAACTCTTTCCAACCAGGCTGGGACTCTGTTCATTGTCCATGTGAAGTATCCATCTCATGCTATGTATTTTTTTTTTTAAATAAACTCTTGAAAACCCAGAAACTTTACAAACTGATAACATGGCACAAGTTCATGCATGTTTCTTACATACAAGATCCTGAAATTATGTGTTGACATTTTTAAAATATCTACACAGAATACAAGTTTGTGCAGCTCAGTTTCAAGTTGTAATCTAAAGATGGAGATCAATATTAGATAATACATTGATATTCAATCTACTGAAAAATACCCTGTAAATGAACAACTGAATGACTTGTAGGACAACAAAATAGAAGTTAAATAAAAGATGAAGTACTCTTGTTGCAAACATAAGTACTATGTGGTATATTTTCTATATCTTGCTGCAAACACAAGCACTGGGTAGCCTATTTATTTATGAAAAAAAGAAATAACATATTGCAAAATTACAATGAAAGCAAACAAATATTACATTATTCCCGTCCTTATTTGGATGCAACAATACATACAATCCAAAATATCAAGACCGCATTCTCTATTTCCATGCTGCATGGACAGGAAAGAATAGATCATCTATATTTTAATGCCAAACCTGAAAAATAGCCAATTCAAAAAGACAACTTAATGCATTCTCAGATACTTGAAACATGCAATTTTATATTCATTCTCACAAATCTTGCAAGAGTGTAAGGTTCTGGATAGAGAATCTGTCATGTCAATGTTCATGCAAAGACTGAAGTGACTGGAATTGAAAAGTCTACAAAAGTTTGGAATCAGACAAAGTAAAATATTAAAAAAATTCAATACCTCTTTAGGTTTTTGGATACATTCAAAGACCTTTAACAACATGAATAAACTATGTTGTACACCCAAATTTCTACCATTTTGGTGAAGAAAAAAAATTCTAAGTAATTTTGATCATATAGCCGTATTAAACTTGCGATTCTCAAGCTAAAAAAAATATAATCACCAAAACACAAGCAGAAAAACCATCATGGGAAAATGCAGGATGGGGCTCTGTTCACTGTTCATGTTAAGTATAATTGTCAATTAGAAGCTCTCATCTTTTTTCCAAATATCTCCCCTGATTTGTTTGTGAGAACTTAAAATCTTCCTTATTTTTGATACTTCAGAAATACACACCTTCATTTGATTAATTTTAATAATTTGGAACTACACAACTTGAATTGCTTCAACGTGCCATGTTTTAGCATTATATAGAAAATCAGATCATTCATTTTGGAGCAGTGTCATTGGTATTCAACTTGTCAAATGCATTTGGATAAATACAAATATATATACTCCAAAAATATTTGCATTGTAAAATATTTTTAATAGCTTAATCTTCCAAAATTAATGCCAATATTTTCAAAAGGAAAACAATATGAACGACCTTATCCCATTTCCTTCATTGGCCCAGGTTTCCATCATATGGGAAAATACACCTAGCTGCCCCTGCACTTGAATCACCCTCTAATAAGACGAGATCTCTCCCATTAGTGATGTTGTGCTCTAGCAAGTAAAAAATTGTTACTCTCATCCTTTGAGTGGATTGACAAAAGAACCCTTGGTGTCTTCACAAAAAAGGTTGGCATATGTCCTTAAGGGAAGATGAAATTTTAAGAATGGATATTGAAAGGTTGTATGAATTCTCCAGCAAGGTGGATAATTGTGGTGAATTTCCAGTCTACTGACTAGTCTCAACCAAACTCACATTAAAGTAAGTTATTTGATGAGTAGGATTTTATGATGTTACTAAAACAAGGTTATGCTTCTAAAAGTGATTTCCTAGAATTGTAATGAAAACATACTTCTAATTTATACTTAAAAATACTTAACAAACCAGAAAATGCACTTCCTTCATTTTTTCTTACAAGATAGAAACTATCTGAAAAACAGTAGAAGACAACATCATTTATTCCAGTTTACCACTAGCACATCTATAAAGACAAATCTGGATAAACTGAGTTAGAATTTAGAATTTATAGTTGTGTTTCAATAACAAAAAACCTCGAATTGCAAAAAACCATATTTATAACAAGATCTCTCGATCATTACATTTTCCAAATGAAAGAGAAAAAAAGATATCGTCTTAAAAAACAAAAAATTTTGCACGATCCAATGTCATTACACGATGAGGCACATATTGGCTTCTTCCTTAATCAAATAACCACACCATGACAAACACCAAAAAAAATATAACAAACAAACATATACATATTCTAGAGGTGTAACAATGTCTGGCAGTAGATTTTGATGGAATAGACATTGACACCACTTTATCTTTCACACTCTCCCCTAAAGTAGACATCATCCCCAACAATAGACCACTCGACATCCCCTTAATATCTGAGTGGTGATTTATCGTAAATGATTGAAATTGAACAACAATGTTTTTTGCCTCTTTATGGAGGGGTTTTAAATTGAACTTTTGAACTTGATACACCCCTAAAATCTGGTTACACAGAAGTGTTGAGTTGGTGAAGACCGAAATATCGTTTGCACCATAGTTTTTGGCTGCTTTTAGCCCTTCAATAAGTGCAATATAGTATGCTTCATTGTTTGTTGTCCTAGCAAAAATATCCCAATTTCTTTGGAAAACGTCATGCGAAGCATTGTTGACTAGGACATAAGCAATGATTGCTCATCCTGGATTGGGGTAACATGAAACATCAATGCATAATTTCCATTTATTCACCATCATGTATGTTCTCCTTTTGAATGACTTGAAAAGACAAAAACAAACACAAACAATTTTTTATGCGATTTTAATTGAACAATTAAATCAAATGCCTTGAAAATGTCACAAGAGAGCATAATGTAAACATAAAGTATCTCAGCTACTTCGAAAGGTCAAACATACATTAAATGATGTCAAGAACCTGGTCATTCTGAATCTCAGCTACTATTTACAGAATGCGATATTTAATTTTCATCTTTGAATGCCATAGGGTAGGATGTATGAAACAAGATGAAAATCAAATATGGCATTCTGTAAATAGTAGCTAAGATTTATTTAGACTAACACAATGGTTTATGCTTTAATCATATGGAACTTTCTCCAATCCCAAAATACAAACTCAAAAAGAAATTCATGTACAACGCTTCTAGTAAGAAATGGACTAAACAACCTATTCACCAAAATCCAAACTCTAAAAACAAAACCATGTACAACTCTTTCCAAAGGGTCGTAATTCCAACTTCTATGGTCTGGATTGTCTTATTTTTATGGAGAAGAACCCTAAAGAGCAGCAAGCAGACTCTAGGACATGGGACCATCCAGTCCCATTCCCAGATTCTAGATCCCACAAAGAGAGGTCAAATAAGGTTGAACGACCTTCAAATTGGGGAAAACTTTAAAGGTCTTGAATTTGAGCCTAGAGGGAGGGGTTGAATGATTTGGAAAACCTGTCCTTCCAAATATCGAATTGTTTACCATTTCCTACATTCAAGCTTATGTATTCCAAGATAACATGATAAAGCTTTACATAATATCCAAGTATAGGAGCCATTGGCCTGCAAGGTAAGACAATCAAAGGAGGCGTACAACTAGGGCCATGATATTTTCTTCATGGGTTGAAATTGTGAGTGGTGGGTACACAAGATTCCTATTTCGTCCTAATCAATTGCAGCTACTCAAATACAGATAGTGACAGAATAAATCTGATTACTAATTTGATGTGGTGGTCTATGAGTTGAAACGGATAAAATGACCCACCTAAATCAAACATGAGGGCAATAGATCTCCAGACCATGTATGTTTTACTTAAATTCTATGCCTCCTGTGAGATATATGTAGTTTATAGCTCTGGACCGATTTTAAAAACCGTTTACCCTAAATCGAGATCAAATCAGGGAGACAGAAGTAGGGGATATTAATTTTTGTGTTACAACTCTGTGAAAACTAGTCCAAACCAGCCACTTTGAAAGTCCTGTCATCCCTTTAGTCGTATTAGGTAATTCTTGACAGGTGAATTATGTAGTGAGTCTTTACTCGATTCCTGCTGCATAGGATAGAGATGGCCCTTTTTGGGCTCAGCCTGAATTCATTTAAAGCCATGTTTTGCTGATACATAGGACACAGTTTTATTATTGTGCCCATTAAAGTATAGCCTGGAGATCATGTTTCGATCCAAGAGAAAATTTATTATACACCACCCTTGATAGTTTAGAGTATATTTACCAAACCAAAGAGGCCAGTGCTTCAGTTTCTCAGTTATGACAAAGCTAGGTAGTGTTTCATCTTCCCGTCAAGATTTTCTTTCTGATTTGTAGTTCGTGGTCAAATTTTTAGGTCTATTTGCTTTTGCATTTTCTAAAAGAGTTTGTAGTTTCTGCCCATCGTATTTGAAAAAAAGAAATTTTTGACAGGATTTAGTGTTTTTCTAACCACCCTTCACAACACTAAGTGCAGGCATTTTCAATCATATCTAAACAAGTCCGACTTATTATTCTGTTTCATGTTCACTGGGGCTTCCTGTTAATTTGTGCCACTACACATATGGGCCAAGATGTAAACATTGCTTACGCGACTGGTTATCATTTCTTTCAAATGCTTGCAGTTAATATGCTTATTAAACTAATCTATTCTAAAACACCAAACACTGCAAATCACTGTTAATTATTTATTTCAACAATCAAACTATTCCAAAACACTGTCTATTAGACTACTAATTTCTATGTTTCTATTGGACTACTTATTACTATGTTTCCTATTACTCTATTGATTAAACTATTACAATAAGGAAAACACTAATTCCCATAGCACTGCTTGTTTTTTCATTCATTAATATTCTTATTAAACTAATCTATTCTAAAATGCCAAACATTGCAAATCACTGTTAATTATTTATTTCGACAAATAAGCTATTCCAAAACACTGCCTATTAGACTACTCATTTCTATGTTTCTATTGGATTGCTCATTACTCTGTTTCCTATTACTCTATTGATTAAACTATTACAATAACGCAAACACTGAGTCACATAGCGCTGCTTGTTTTTTCATTCAGACTGTTAGTTATTTTGTTGTTTTTTTTAATATTTACATAATATAGTTTTAGTAAAGAGATGGGAAATAAAATAAACCTATGTTATTATGTAAAACTAGTAAACCGTATTTTCTTTTAAATTATGACAACATCAATATCTTAAAGCTATATTTAATAGCCTCAAACTAGATATACTAATAGCCTCCAAATTATATTTACTAGTAACTAGATATACTACTTATGATTCATTATCCAGCAAAGACTAAAAAAACCCAACTTATGATTCATTATACTTTAAGACTAAAAAACCCGACAATTCCTAAATAATCTCTTCTACTGATATATTATATTGCTGGATCCAAGGGTATGCAGTTCGATCCCAGGGCTCGAACTGTGTTTTCATTTGTCGCATTGAAAGCCGATGGGGAACGAGAGTTCATGTTTTTTTCGAAATCCTAGTGCTGATATGCTACAAACTGAATCCGAGCTTGATGTGGACTTAATTCAACAGGTATTGTTAATTAGAAATTGGTAAACACAGTTGCAGTTTCACTGCTTTGCATTTCTCTGTCTCTATTACTAATTGTGTTCATGATTGCGGGCCAAAATTTTCCATTATGGATCAATTAGTTTGATTGCGAAGCCCTGTAGGTCTGCTCATTTTGCTGTGATGAGTATCGCTAAAGACGTAGGCAGTTTGTTGTCCTATGATCCCAATCTCAATTGCCATTATGGCCATCAACGAGCTCAGCTTGGGAGGGTATTTTAAACTTATGGGATAAAGCAGATGTAATTAAGGTATTAATGCCATAATTTAAATTTTCCGTGCACTGTTTAATATAAGTGTAATAAAAACCATGACACAGGTTAGTGAGGAGGAGATAGATTTTTTAACAGAAGGTGCTCATTATGAATTCACATGCACTCATGCTTCTCTTTTAACAGAAGCTGCAGATCCATACCATGATATTGTTATATGCAACTTGTTCCATCCAAAGATCAAGTTGCTTTTTTTTTACGCGTTAAGCTTTTGGTTTGTTTTTTTTGGTTGAGGGTTTAACTTTAGATTGTTTGGATGATGGTTTGGTGGATGGAATTTTGGGTAAATTGTTGGTCACTAGTCAATTTAGCTGGGAAGACTGACTATTTTAGTTGGGAACACTTTAAACTTACATCCAACTTCATTTTATCAAAGGTACCGTTTAAGCAAAAAAATCTCAAAGAAAAACAGATCTCAAGGTACACAAACCAGGAAAAGAATCGAACCCCGGCTAAATACCCTGCCGATCTGATGAGAGAAATGAAGCTCCGTGACATGAATATCCCAATTCATCACATGCTAGTCATAATACACATGATTCTTCGTGGTCATTTCGGCTAGCATGGATCTAACAATATAAACTCAGCCAAAAACTATCTTTGAGATCTGCATTTTGATTTAAATTGTGTTGATCAACAAATGCCAAAAGCTATGCATATATAAATAGTGATTGAGGCCTTTATAAATATATTCTATAATAATCCAAAAAAATAGTTTTCTTATAATGATTTTGCATAAATAGTTCTCTTATAATGATTATGTAGTTTATAGGGAAAATTTTCAGGGCTTTCGAACAAGAATAGCATGTTTATATTCTATAATAATCCAAAAACTAGTTCTCTTATAATGCTTTTGTAGTTTATCGGGAAACTTTTCAGGGCTTTCGAAGAGGAAGAACATGTTGAATTAAAGACGCTGAAAATGTAAAGAGCTATCAATTAGTCAAATAAATAAACTATTAAATACAAGACAAAATGACCTTCTAGGAAGTAATTTAGGGTAAAATACAGTTTTTTTCAAACCAAAATGAGATGTTGAACAGAGGCCTAGTGTCTTCGGAGCTTGAAATAGAAATCCAAGATCTGCAGCAAAAGCTACACAGACTTTTCAAACCAGAATGAGATGTTCAATAGATGCCTAGAGTCGCAGCAAAAGCTACAAACTTCATGGCTACAGACAATCGAAACAGAGCAACTGTTCTTACCTTTGGTAGCATAACGAGAATGACGGGGTGAGGCGAGGCCATCAATCCAACTCTCGACCAGCAGTGGCTGTCACAACAGACAGGCATCTTGCGAGTTTGGGAGTTGTCTGGTTCAAAGTCAAGCTCACAGCGGGAAAGGTTGCAAAGTATTGTTGGAGGAGATGGATGCAGAGTCGAGAGGATGGAGTAGTCACCAACCTACGAGGTGGTAAGTAATTGCTCGGGATGTCGAGGCGGAGACAAGACGGTGTGTGCAGGAATGGATCGGATCGGAGTCAGAACAAGATTCATGTGGGACCCTCAATAATGGTGGCTGGATGAATGTGCCGGAGGACAAGATCATTAACGGCGTGGGTGGACGGAGAAGTCTAACACTGGGTGAAATTATAGAAGTGTTAGACTACTCCATATGCATATTGCCTAAAAGCTTTAAACTTCTATAACTAACAATTTTTTTTGTTTGTTTGTTTACGAGACTTTTTTTATAGCTATAGATAACACATCTTGCTATTCAACCTCCTAGGAATCAAGGATGGATTTTTATAGCTTCCATGAGACTGGATCTCGAAACTTAAGTAACCTCAACCATTCCCCAATATCGTTATACCATATCATGTACCTTGTTTACGAGACTTAGTTTATCCCATGCCTTTGCTTCTAATCACATGTGATTAATGGGATAACCAATTGGGTGCATGCAATATCTATTAACATGGAATACTCAATTATGTGTAAAATCCCATTTGTTGGTCCAATTATTTTGTAGCACACGATGTCATATCTAGTAAAATCGCTAATGTTGAATTTGTTAGTCCTTGGAGAATACACATGGTGTAAAGGGATTTGGTTACAAATATTTTCATTTCGGTGGTAGAGTGTTGATTACACATTTTAACTAACTAACTAACTATATATTAAATAGGAATATAAGATATATACATTTCACTATATGCATATGACATGAATAACATAAGTTCTAGATTACTACTTTTATATAATGCAACTCCAACTCCTCTCAACATGGTACATATCCATTCCATTATATGTGTTGTAATAAAAATATTTGTGATCGTCAACACACATTTAATGAAAGATGGGATAGTTTCATTGTGAATCTATTATTCCAATCTCAAGAAAAGATATATAGCGAGAAACTCCACCCTATGCAACACTCTAAGGGAAGATGGGGTAGTTTCATTCTGAACCAATTCTTCTAATCCCTAGAATTGGAGGATATATAGCGAGAAACTCCACCCTATGAAAAAATCTAGGGTCTACCCTATCATAAGTTCTCACATATCATCATCCATGCACCCCCACATATTGAGCTACATCTATATAGTATTCACTTACGCAAGCCTCATGTATCGTGTGCATGCATTGTATTTTTTGTGTATGTGTGTGTATATATTATCTGTATTGGAGTGTATTGTATTTTTTGAGATGCAAAACAAATTATTGCGTCGAAGAGGCACATTCCACATTCCAATAGGGGGATATGCAGCTCATTTCATGCTCATCCTAGAGCTGACACATGTCCTTTTTAAAAAATGATAAAATATTATTAAAAATAACATGTCGGCACAAATTAGATTTAAAACATTTATTGCACTGAAGAGACACATTCTACAGCCCAGTAGGGTATGTGTAACTCCTTCCATGCTCATCCTAGAGTTGACACATGTCCTTTTAAACAATCATAAAATATTATAAAAAATAACATGTAAGCTCAATTTAGATTTAAAATATTTACAATGACATGTGTGTGTGTGTGTGTGCATATAGTTATATATGTACACACACACACACACACACAATGTTTCCTCAACATTTAAATTCTAAAAAGAGGTTGCACCTCAAGAGATTTGGTCCTTCTCGACACTTGGTAGATCCCTTTTTAAGATGGATGTATGCTAGTGTTTAGACATTTGATCTATTTATATCAAATGTCTATACATAATTTGTTTTGTGTCTCAAAGAATATAATACATGCCAATAAAGATAATACACACATACACAAAATGTTTTTTCTTGCATCTTATGTTGTTGTTCGGAATAGTTTGGAAACAACATGGTGTATGTCTTTGTATGCATCTTTGCTTTCATGTTGTATTAATGTGTGATGTGATGGCCCCATATCTTATTTGTATATTATATAGTTAGGTATTATGACTTGTAGGAGCATGGATAAATGTAACCATATCTAAATGTCATGATATAACACTGCCTCATCAAGATTTCTTGGAAAGGTGAGGCTTGTGTATCTTATTAAATATGTTCAACTATGCAAATACCCAATGAGAATATGGATTGCCACGAAGATGAAAATTGTGAACATAAATAACATAAGCAAGTAAAGAAATCATTGACTATATTCAAGCTAATTATTGGTTGCAAGGATGATGTAAATGCCACTCAAAAGGAGTAATGTTAATGATGATGAGAAATTGTCCCACATAGTTGAGGCTAGATTATGCTTCCAATGACTAGCACCATTTGAAAGGATGATGGGACAAGAAGTTTTAAATACCATCTAGCAAACATGAAGAATGAAAATGTAAAGAGTATTTTAGAACTTGGGGTGGAGTAGCAAGTATGATTTTCATAGATTGCAGGAGGATGAGACAAGTGTATTGCCTAGATTGATTTTATGGGGGTCATTCCAAATTTAAATTAAATAGTTATTAAAAAGGATATAAAAAATAACCAGTAATTGATGCATGGACAATATGTAGTTTATGCATGCAAAAATTAGCCGGTGACAATTGACAGGTGGAAAGATGAGAAATCTAGACAAAATAGAAAGAGACAAAAGAATTAAAAACTATACAATTTACAAGTGTGAGCACACTTACTCAGGCATATAATTATTGTAAGGAAATCCTAGTGATAAGCTCTTTGAGAGGCTTACCTTCATGATATAAGAGTGCATATTGTTAGGATGATTAATTGATCCTCCCTTGACCTTCATAGTCTATTTGTCTTTTCCTAGCTTAGGAGCTCATTACCACTTCACTAGTGCATGGGGGACTCACCTAAGGGCCACCTACTACTCAAATACACCTGTCTACATGAGTTTAGGAGCTCCATGGACCAATCCCTATAAATTAGGAACCCACTCTAAGTGCCACCAACAGTCTCCAGCAGTTGACCCTAGTCGGTGTTAAGCTATGTTTAGTTACACTTTGATTTCGACCAGTTAGTTCACTCTCATTCATCCTAGCATCATTTTGCATGAATTAAGGGAGGTAGGGTGCATTTTCTCACCTATCTACATCAATTAACTAGTTGTGAACTGATTCAGTGTTCCAGAATTGCATTAGTGATCTCTAGTGGTGATTTTCCCACATCGAGTTAGCTCTGTGGTCAATCTAGGTTGGTAGATTTGAATCCTATCTTGGGCATTTGAATTATCCTATTTGTAACACCATTGTATTACATATTATTATACTGATTAATGGATGTAATGTTACTCTTCCAATTATTGGTCTCACGTGTGTTTAAATTGCCATGAATTATTGATCAGAGTTTACTCTATTGCTTCTCTCTCTTCTGCAATATTCTTTCACATTTGATTTCATTTAGGCCATAGGATCTATCTTCACAAAATTAAACATGGGATCAAAGAAGGTATCCATGCCAACTTCAAACCTCATAAACTTTCGTTGGTGCACCAGAAGCAATTGGGTTCCACATAAATCCAGGTATTCTTGCCTTGCTCCCTCTCGATTATGTACAGAGAAGTATATCTGGGTATGATGCACCCAAAGAAAGTGCACATGTCAAAGTGGAGAGTGTTTGAATTGGTTTGATTTGAAGTCAAGTGTTTTTGCAGGTAAATTGAAGATTTTCTGAAGAATTTGTTGTTTCTTGAAGTTGTATGATGGATAGTTCAATAGCTTTGACACCCAGAATCCTCACCCTTCAATAATATTGATTGGAGGGATGATATGCAGATTGTCTTACGCAACAAGGGTTTGTAAAAGGTCACGATGGGAAAAGAGGTCGAACCCCAACAACATCTTGAAAAATCAAGTATCTGGACAAGCTTGATGAAGCATTTGGATTCATGTGCATCCATATCTCCAGAGAGTTACTCTTTCACCTTTAGGGATTGAGAACACTAAAGAAAGTATTGGAGAAGCTCGAATCCTTGTTTGGAAAATAGGATGATCTGAAGGGTCATATCCTAGAGAATGAGTTGATAGAAATACAACCCAACAACTTCGAAAATATACAACATTTTTTCTCAAAATTCAAATAATTGGTCATGCAATGCAAGCAATGCAGGATCGACAAGAAGGATGAGCAATTGGTACTCTCAATTCTGAGCAAAATTTTCCCAGGATTATCAATGTACATATCAACATTTCATTCTAGGAGACTGACTACTCCTAATTGGTGAATTACATCCCTTGATGCCCTTACAGAGTCTTTAATACAAGAACAAGACAAGCTAATAGAGATGGGATCCCTCAGAGCCTCTCCAAATCAATATCTCTTAGCTAGTGAGATAAAGAATGCGTAAGCAAGGAGGAAGCAAAAACGAAAAAGGAACATTGAATTCGAACCTAAGGAAGAGTTTGATCCAGTAGATGAAGCCTCAACTCTAAGAAGTACAAACATCAAAGGTTTGACAAGGGAAAGTGATCCTACTATAAGAAAGGAAACCATACAGAGAAATATTGTATGAAGAAGGCCATAGATCAGATGTCATAACTCCTTGAGAAGCAGAATATTTTCTTCCTTGAAGGCGCAAGGAAGGATGACTCCAGATACAACCTTGAAGATCATGATGAGAGATGCCATGCACTAAAGGACATATTTTTAAAATCCCATGCTTTCCTCATTGATTTAGGAGCCTCCAATCACATGGTTGCATCCAAAGAATCATTCTCTTCATTACAAATTATTGATGGTCCAAGTATTCACATGGGAGATCACACTCAAATCCAAGCTGAAGGGTAGGGTTCAATCAAATTAGAGCATGGAGTGTTCAAGAATTTCCTCTATGTCCCCTCCTTAGCTGCAAATTTGTTTGTATGTATACCATATGACTCATACATGATCACCAAAGAGAGTTGCATTTGGTCTTGACGCAGTGGATATATTAGATATATCATTTGGGAAGATGATAGTGAAAGGTGTTGCAAACCATGCCTCTAAGGCATATGAATTCTCACACTTTTTTCCATACTCAGATCCAGTTCCATCTCAGTTTCCATTTCAAAGGGATGGTAAATTCATACTACCTAAAACTTTTGCATACAATAATGTTTCCATTAAAGTTTCATATTCAGAATCCGAAGTAGAGGAGAAAGTTGAATTAGTTTATGGAATTGAAGATGAAGTTCAATCATATCCAAATACATATCCAGTCCCTACTCCTAATTGCTAGTTTTTCTAAGTTAATTTACTTAGGATATTTATCTAAAAGAATAACAAGCACGACAAGATATCAAATATACAAAATATACACAAGGCACATATATTTTCATTGGGGAAACCATAAAGGAGAAAACCCCGTAAAATTCCTAAGAATAGTTCTATCACAAAAACGATATCACAAGATGGAATAACCCAAGACTAATATGTCTTTTGAATCTCTCTCTTCCTCCTCATGTCCTCTCTCTCCTAATGTGCACATGAGAGATTAAATGAGTGTGTGTCAAATGAGGAGGGTGCCTCCCTATTTATATTCTTCTGTTGAGTAACTAACTCAACTAACTAGGTCGACCAGGTAACCTCTTTGGGGACGAACTACCTAGGAATACTAATAAGTATATTATCCTTTATTTATTCTCAGGACTATTTCCCCGATGTACAACAAAGGGTTTAACTCAATGACCATATACAATGATGACATCCTGAAAGGAGGGAAATACATCTCCGATGGGGGTACAACAATATACAATGATAATATACATCAAAATATCTTCCAAAGTTACAATTACAACAACACTCCCTCTTAACTAGGAAGTTATTCCGTCTCGCCACAGTAATCGACACATATGGTCACATCACTATGTCATCATCGTCGTTGTTGCCATTGTTATCATCTTGTCCAATCTATTGCATCTATCTGTCATAGGAATTTTCTACAGAGCCAACCTTGTTTCATGTTGGATGTAGGCCTAGTCCTCATTTATGTATTCATCATATCCATAAGCAAGCCATCGCATAGGTACAACCCAAGACCATTCTTTACATTGCCACTGCAATAACATGCATCTCCTACCGTCGTCTCGTCATATCCAGATAATCTCTTTGTCTTGCACAAACCAAAACAAAACACACAGAGCACAACCCAGATGCAGAACACCTGCGTTCTACCAACATATGAGCATGCGAGGATCTTTCACGTCACCAAGAAAACATGCATATTCCATTATACGAGAATCGCCTAGGAGCACACCAAGTGCATTACATCTCTCTACGATCAATCTGCGTTCTACCAACACACGAGTATGCTGGGATCTTTCATGTCACCAATAAAACATGCACCTACCACTATGTGAGATCTACCCAGGTGCACACCAAGTGCCTTGTAACCTCATCATCTCCAACATGGGAACACACACATACATGGATAAATTATGACCGAACAATCTGCGTACCACGCCATGATATTTTCCATTCCATTTCAACCTCAAGGATGTATTACATCAAAATAACCTGCATCCAGGATATTTTTTGTTTGGGAAACCTTCCAGGACATTATTACATCCAAGCAACCTGCATACCACACTAGGATGTTTTCTGCTCCAAGGCAACCCACATGACTCATTACATCTAAAAAACCTGCGTCCTACACTAGAATCTTTTACTCTTCATATAACTTGTACCAGGACTAATTACAACCAAGGATAACTTGCGTACTACACTGGGGATGATTACATTCGATGAAACCTACATGAATTATTACGTCTGAGCAACCTGCGTCGAATGCCAGGATATTTTTGGCTCAAGGACAACCTATTTCTTTCCCATGTGTTCTCTCATGGATCTGCATCTTCTGGGCTCTCGCCATCTCTAGAATAGGAGCATGCCATGATATTTTAC
>LPNX010310349.1:159276-184061 GCA_001517045.1 Pseudotsuga menziesii | reverse complement strand
TCATGTCCCAAAAAAATAACACGCCAATAAAGATAATACACACACATACACAATGTTTTTCCTTGCATCTTATGTTGTTGTTTGGAATAGTTTGGAAACGACATGGTATATGTATTTGTATGCATCTTTGCTTTCATGTTGCAATAATGTGTGATGTGATGGCCCAATATCTGATTTGTAGATTATCTAGTTAGGTAATATGACTTGTAGGAGCATGGATAAATGTAACGGTATCTAAATGTCATGACATAACACTACCTCATCACAAATCCTTGAAGAGGTGAGGCTTGTGGATGTTATTAAATATGTTCAACTATGTAAATACCCAGTGGGAATGTGGATTGACATGAAGATGATAATTTTGAACATAAATAACATAAGCAAGTAAAGCAATCATTGAACTATATTCAAGCTAATTATTGGTTGCAAGGATGGTGTAAATGCCACTGGAAAGGAGTAATGTTAATGATGATGAGAAATTGTCCCACATAGTTGAGGCTAGATTGTGCATCCAATGACTAGAACCATTTGAAAGGATGATGGGACAAGAAGTTTTGGATACCATCTAACAAACATGAAGAATGAAAATGTAAAGAGTATTTTAGAACTTGGGGTGGAGTAGCAAGTATGTTTTTCATAGATTGCAAGAGGGTGAGACAAGTGTATTGCATAGATTGATTTTATGGGGGTCATTCTAAAGTCAAAATAAATAGTTATTAAAAAAGATATTAAAAATAACCGGTAATTGATGCATGGATAACAGGTAGTTTATGCATGCAAAACTTAGCTGATGATAACTAACAGGTGGAAAGACGAGCAATCTAGAAAAAAATAGAAAGAGACAAAAGAAAAAAAACTATACAATGTACAAGTGTGAACACGCTTACTTAGGCATAGAATTATTATAAGGAAATCCTAGTGATAAGATCTTTGGGAGGCTTACCTTCATGATATAAGAGTGCATATTGTTAGTGTTATTAATTAATCCTCCCTTGACCTTCATAGTCTATTTGTCTTTTCCTAGCTTAGGAGGTCATTTCCACTTCACTAATGCACGTGGGACTCACCTAGGGCCATCTACCACTCAAATGGGTATGTCTACATGGGTTTAGGAGCTCCAGGGACCAATCCCTATAATTTAGGAACCCACTCTGAGTGCCACCAGCAGTATACCCTAGTCGGTGTTCAATTATGTTTGGTTATGCTCAGATTACCATCATTTAGTTGACTCTCAGTCATCCTAGCGCCAATTTGCATGATTTAAGGGAGGGGCACATTTTCTCACCTACCTACATCAGTTAACTGGTTGTGAACTGATTCAGTGATCCAGAGTTGCATTAGTGATCTCTAGTGGTGATTTTCCCACATCGAGTTAGCTCTGGAGTCAGTCTAGGTTGGTAGATTCGAATCCTATATTGGGCATTTGAATTATCCTATTTGTAACACCATTGTATTACATATTATTATATAATTTTTTTCTTCCAATTATTGGTCTCATGTGTGTTTAATTTGCAATGAATTATTGATCAGAGTTTTCTCTATTGCTTCTCTCTCTTATGCAATCTTCTATCACATTTGAATTCATTCACACCTAAGGATCCAACTTCACAAAATTAAACATGATATCAGATCAGGTATCCAGGCTAACTTCAAACCTCGTAAACTTTCATGGATGCACCATAATCAATTGGGTTCCACATAAATCTTGGTATTCTTTCCTTGCTCCCTCTGGATTTTGTCCAGAGAAGTCTATACGGGTATGATGCACCCAGAGAAAGTGTACATGTCGAAGTGGAGAGTGTTTGAATTGGTTTGATTCAAATTGAATTGTTTTTGCAGGTAAATTGAAGATTTTATGAAGAATTAGTTATTTCTTGAAGTTGTAAGATGGAGAATTCAGCAGCTTTGACACCCAAAATCCTCACACCCTTTAATTATCTTGATTGAGGGCTAATATGAAGGTTGTATTGCATAATAAGGGTTTGTACAAGGTCACCATGGGAAAAGAAGTCGAACCCCAACAACATCTTGAAAAATCGAAGTATTTAAACAAGATTGATGAAGCATTTGGATTCATGTGCATCCACATCTACAGAGATTTATTGTTTCACCTTAAGGGATTGAGAACACCAAACGAAGTATGGGAGAAGCTCGAACCCTTGTTTGGAAAATATGATGAGTTGAGGGGACATATCCCAGAGAATGAGTTGATAGCACTACAACCCAACAACTTCAAGACTATACAACATTTTTTCTCAAAATTCAAATAATTGGTCATGCAATGCAAGCAATGCAGGATCGACAAGAAGGATGAGCAATTGGTGTTCTCAATATGACCAAAATGTTTCCAGAATTATCAGTGTTCGTATATACCTTTCACTCTAGGAGGTTGACTACTCCTAATTGGTGAATTTCATTCCTTGATGCCTTCACAGAGTCTTTAATACGGGAACAAGACAAGTTGATACAAATGGGACCCTCAGAGCCTCTCCAAATCAAGGAGGAAGAAGAAAGGAAAATAGAACACTGTATTCGAACCTAAGGAAGGGTGATCCAGTAGATGAAGCCTCAACTCTAAGAAGTACAAAGAGTAAATATTTGATAAGGGCAAGTGCTCATACTGCAAGAAATGAAACCATATAGAGAAATATTGTATGAAGAAGACCATAGATCAGATGTCAAAACTCCCTGGGAAGCACAATATTGTCCTCCCTAAAGATCATGATGACAGATTCCATGCACTAAAGTCTATATTTTTAAAATATCATGCTTTCCTCATTGATTCAGGAGCCTCCAATCACATGGTTGCATTCAAAGAATCATTCTTTTCATTACAACTTATTGATGGTCCAAGTATTCACATGGGAGATGACACTCAAATCAAAGCTGAAGGGAATGGTTCAATCAAATTAGGCATGGGGTGTTCAAGAATTTCCTCTATGTGCCCTCCTTAGATGCAAATTTGTTGTTTCTATACCAGATGACTCATATAGGCTCCCCAAAGCGGGTTGTATTTGGTATTGACTCAGTGGAGATCTCAGATATATCAACTGGGAAGATGATAAAGAAAGGTGTTGCAAGCCATGCCTCCAAGGAATATGAATTCTCACACTTCCTACCATACTCAGATCTAGTTCCATCTCAGCTTCCATTTGAAAGGGAAGGTAAATTCATACTACCTAAACCTTTTGCATATGATAATGTTTCCATTAAATTTTCATATTCAGAATCCGAAGGAAGGGACCAAGTTGAATTTTAATCAGGTCTAGATACATATCTAGACCCTACTCTCAATTGCTAGTTTTTCTAAGTTAATTTACTTAGGATAATTATCTGAAACAATAACAAGCATAACAAGATATAAAATATACACAAGATAAACAAGACACAAATATTTTCATCGGGGAAACCATAAAGGAGAAAAAAACACAAAATTCCTCAGAATAGTTCTGTCACAAAGACAAGATCACAAGATGGAATAACCCAAGAACAATATGTCTTCTGCATCTCTCTCTCTTCCTCCTCATTGTCCTCTCTCTCATAATGCATAGAGTAAATAAGTGTGTGTCAAATGAGGAGGGTGCCTCCCTATTTATATTCTTCAGTTGAGTAACTAACTCAACTAACTATGTCGGCCAAGTAATCTATTTGGGGCTGATCTACCTAGGAATACTCTTAAGTATATTTTCCTTTATTTAGTCTGGGGACTATTTCCCTGACTTACAACGAAGGGTTTACCTAAATGACCATATACAATGATGACATCCCGAAAGGAGGAAAACACATCTTCGATGGGGGTACAACAATATACAATGATAATATACATCATAATATCTTCTAAAGTTACAATTACAACAACACTCCCTCTTAACTAGGAAGGTATTCCCTCTCTCCACAGTCATCAACACATTTGGTCATGTCACTAAGTCATCATCGTCATTGTTTCCATTGTCCTCATCTTGTCCAATCTGTCGCATCTATCCATCATAGGAAGTTTCTGCAGATCCAACCCTGTTTCATGTTGGATATAGGCCTAGTCCTCATTTAGGTCTTCATCATATCCACGAGCAATCCATCACGTAGGTACAACCTAGGACCATTCTTTACATTGCCACTACAACAAACTGCATCTCCTACCATCATCTTATCATATCCAGATGATATCTTTGTATTGCAAAAAACAAAACAAAGCACATAGAGCACACCCGAGATGCAGACCACCTACGTTCTACCAACATAGGAGCATGCCAGGATATTTCACGTCATCAAGGCAACCAGCATCTTACACTATATGAGAATCTCCAAGGAGCACACCAAGTGCATTATTTCTCTCTATGGTGAACCTACGTTCTACCAACATAGGAGCATGCCAGGATCTTTCACATCACCAAGACAACCTGCACTTACCACTATGTGAGAACTACCCAGGTGCACTCCAAGTTCCTTGTGACCTCATCATCTTCAACATGGGAACACACACATGCAAGGACATACTACGACCGAACAACCTGCGTACCATGCCGAGATCTTTTTTCCATTCCAGGTCAACCTCAAGGACTTATTGCATCCGAACAACCTGCGTCTATGATCTTTTCTGTTCAGACAGCCTTTCAAAACTTATTACGTCCGAGAAAACTACATAACACACCGGGATATTTTCTACTCTAGGACAACCCACGGGACTCATTACATCTAAAAAACCTCCATCCTACACTACAATCTTTTACACTTAAGATAACTTGTACCATGATTGATTACATCGAAGGATAACCAATGTACTACACTACATCTGATTACATTTGAGGAAAACCTACATGACTAATTACGTTTGAGCAACCTGTGTCCTACGCCAGGATATTTTCCGCTCAAGGACAAATTTTCTCTTTCCCATGTGATATCTCATGCATCTGCGTCTTCAGGTGTCTATCCATCTCTAGCATAGGAGCAAGCCATGATATTTTATGTTTCCAAAACAACCTACAGCTCCGAATATGCTAGAACTCATTACTCCCTCTTTCTAGGGGTCTCAATTTAGATTACATACAGGAGCTTCACTAATCCTCTTTGCATTATACAAAAAAATGCAAGTCAAATCAAACAAATCATATAGTATCTTTCAAAACCATACTACCTCACAACTACCCGAGAAAGCTGCAACATATTCTACCTCGGTTGTGCTCAGTGACACACATGATTGCTTCTTGTTAAACCAGGAGATCATACCATATCTCAAACTAAAGTGCTATTCCTATCAATGGAGCTACCTACCCAATTTGAATCAACATAACCCTGTAGGGTAATCTTCTGATTCACATCATAATTGAGCCCATAATCAATTGTACCCTTCAGGTACCTCAATACATGCTTTGTAGCAACCAGGTAAACATATCTCGGATCCGTTAGGAACTGGCTCAATGTGTTCACAACAAAGCGTATGTCCAGTCTCGTATTAGTCAGGCACATAAATTAACTAATTATATGATGATGCATCATGGCACCAACCGAATCTGATGAAGCATCACACAGTAGTTTCAAGTTCGATACCATAGGTACGGTTGTTACCTTGCAGTACAACATACTACACACTTTCCTTAACCAAGGAAAATCCCATCCACACTTTGCCACAACTGGATGCCTAATAAGTAGTGCATCATCCCTATGACTTTCATCTCGAACTCAAAGAAAATCCTCCCCTTTTCATATACAATGAGTTCGTCCTCTCCTATCATGTCATCAACATATTCCAGTCTTCGACTTTCAACCTTAAAGTGAAGGTTGGAACCCGCTTTACTCTCGGTAAAGCCTAAGTCCATCAGGAAGTTGTCCATCTGACCATCATACCATGTCGAACTCAAATATATTATGTAGTCACTCCCTATGAAGCGGAGCATCATCCTCCCTCTGCATTTTGTATTCTATGTGTTGGAACATTCTATACTGGAGTGACAAGTAGCTTCCTCTACTACTGATCTTCTATGTATCCATATATGTCATCTCTATTGGATATTAAGATCCTCTATCTTGAACTTTGTTGAAATTTCCTCTTGCACCCATCTGTGCAGTTTTCGTCCTTTATAGGTTTCCATCTTCAACCTTGTAGCAAAGGTTAAGATGTTCATCACTCTAGGTGATCTTCAAGATCCTCATGTAAATGTATGTGCCATCCCATGGGTTCCTTATGAGCTCATACAAATCCTTTTGTGCACATGTGGTTCTTTGCTCGATATACACTTCTAATTCACTGGAGAAGTGTGTCTGGTCAATGGAGTATGCCATGCCATAGTCTATTCCCTCTTTCTGAGAGAAACCACAAACCTTGATTTCTATCCCTCAATGCTGCCATCTGCTGCATATTTGATCTTGTAGATCCACATGGAAGACACTATAGAATTCCCTTCAGGTCTCAAAACTGCATCCTAGACATCATTCCCCATGATCAATTGGAACTCTTTGATCATAGTTTTCTTCCATTTCTCCTTGTATACTTCTTCATAGCTGTAAGGATATGCATAATTGATGTCACTCAATGGTGCCACATATTTGGAGTGTGTCTAAGGCCTCTTACTTTCCCTGGAAGTCCCATCATACTTTTCTTCATCTTGAATGATATCTCGTGCTTAATATGGTATTCATTTCTTGGGGTGGATCTACAAATTTATGTGGTTTGGTCATATCATAATATTTTATATTCTTCTGAAGGTCTTCTTCTACTACGGCGTCTCTGGCCCTAAGAGATTTAGGTTCCTCTTCATGTATTTTTGTTGGAGTGAATCTTCTAGATGAACTGTCGTCACTTGTTCTTTGGAACAAGTATCATCCTTCTTTTTCTTGTAGGTGATTGTACACGATCTATCCTACAACTAAAATTCAGTTGCATGATTAGAAACATTTCATTATTTCTGAAACATATTAATAATGACAAATTCTAATGTCACATTGTCATGCAACTATCTTAGCCAATGCTACAACATTCATCCATATACCATATACATACGATAACTTTCTATATGCCTTCCATCTCTACCATAACATTTATTAAGAGTGTGCACTACTCCCAATATGTCATCAAAGAGGTTTCATTCTAGATAAGCAATAATGGAATGTTGTACACCGCCATATGATACTTACCCAACACATGTAAGTCAGCAGTATATTGTTCATAAGTGAAGACACTCAAGCATGCATAACCCATCAACTGAATATAAACATGTGCACAACCAAACGATATCATTTAAGTAAGTAGATATTCATGAAATGACAACTGAACACTTATCTTTGTTTGTTTGATGGGTGGACTCCTTCTTAATCCTTATGTCCTTGCAAGAATAAATGGAGTCTTCATCATTTGATTATGGAAACCTTTATTTTTTCTTTCTTATGCTTGGGCAAGTCTTCTATACCATAGGTCATATGGGACTTTGTACTAGTTCTGAATATGAGTGTCACTTCTTCATTCACAACTACATTCCTTCTTATCCAAATGTTCAGATGGATAAGATGTTCTTCATGGGTTGAATCCTTCTATATTAAAGTACATATTTCTCATCACTTGAGGAATATTCCTTTTCTTCTCTGAATCTTTTATAAGTTGGTTCATCATCTTTAGCGGTGTGAACCATGAGATCTTGATCTCCAGTTGCTCACATCTTCTCTTCTCTTGTTATGATCCAAGCTTATTCTTGTATGAATTCTTCCCATAGTATGTTGAAAGAGAACAACTTCCTTCTTGCACATATTCCTTGAATGAATGAATCCCATGATCTTGGGAGGCCATTTAAGGTGGTCATAACAATCTCTACTTCTTCCACATTCTCTTCGTCTGCTTCAAGTTGTCCCTTGATTTGAGAAACCATTTGTGAAGTAGGTCTGCATTGTCTCTGAGATTTGTATCTTCACATTCTTCAACTAGTTCCTCAATGTAATTTTCTGATTGATTCTCTTTCCTTCGAGCAACTTCGTCAAATTATTGAAAACTTCCTTTGGTGTATTCATGGATGACATATTTGGTGCCCTAACCAAGTTCTTCTTATGAGTAGCCTTAGCCTCATCTCCCTCTGGCTTTGGAACTTCCTTACTGATATATTGATCCAAGCCATTTTCTTCACGGATCAGGGAGATCCTATACTTCCATGCCCATAATTTATCAACTCCCCTAATCTTATCATCAAGTTGGGTGTGATGAGTCATTTTGAAATGAGAACCTCAAATGGAAATAACAAAGATTTAGATCTTACCGATTTGAGGTGTCTGAACTTGTTCCATAGTAGGATGATCTAGGGTTTGTCAAATAAACCCTAATTTAAAACTTCTGATTGGATAGGAATATGTGCCTATTCAAGGCGAGTTGTCCAATGTACTCCTTTTCTAAAACTGTGGTGGGAAGTGTCCGAAACTTGATGCTCTAGTTTCTTCCCGTAGTGTGTCGTAGTGTCCCGCAGTGTCCCACAGTAAAAAATTGAAACTCCACATAATGAGAAAATTCTTCTATATAAATATGCCCCCTCCTAGGGATATTTTGATGGTCTTCCTTTTTCAATTGATCGGTGGAGGGAAGTGCTCAGAATAGGAAGGTCTAGTTTCTCTAATTTCTTCTACAAAATTGCTTGATATTGATTCTACTATATATACAAAATTCCTACTTCTAAAGGTCTAAAAATTTGTCCCGAGGTATCCTGATTTGTATTCTTTCCAACCCCATAGGTTTGAGTAGAATTGGATTCACCAAGTGGAACTTATGCTAAGTTTTCCAAGGTGACTTGTTTTAGGATTGGTTCATCCTAATGAACTTGTATAGACTTCGACATGTCACTGTTTCACCTTCAGGGTCTGAAAATTGGACCATAGAAACTATAGTTCATGCCCTATATGAAACATCTTTCAAAATTTTATTTAGACATTCCTATCATGGGATATAGAAATTATCCCTATCTCTCATGTTTAAGACTGGATTCTGGAGGAGGTTGGAGCCCTGATTTGGAGGAATCATATCTCACACTAGTACATGTGCACATTTTTCCCACGGAAAATCATTGCTATTGCAACACTTGTGCATTTATATAGCAACAAACATGACCCCTTTTTTTCGTGGAAAAACTTTTGTCGCTTTATCAACACTTTCCACGGTTCGTCTCTATAGCAACAAAAAATACAAGAAACCTGGGTTGTTTAAAAAATCAAGTTGTGTCGCTATAGCTACACTTGCCCGTCGCTATAGCAACACGTCGCTTGTCGCCATAACAACACATCAACACTTTCCACAGTTCGTCTCTATAGTGACAAAAAAGACAAGAAACACGGGTTGTTTAAAAAATCAAGTTGTGTCGCTATAGCGACACTTTCCCATCGCTATAGCATCACATCGCTTGTCGCTATAGAAACACTTGGTCGTCGCTATAGCGATGAAGGAAAAAATACAATGGTGTTGTATGCCCTCATGCTCCACATGCTTTAGTGACAAGTGACCATCGGTATAACAACACATTGCTTGTCGCTATAGCAACACTTGGTCGTCGCTACAGCAACGGAGGAAAAAATACAATGGTATTGTATGCCCTCATGCTTGACATGCTGTAATGATGAGATGTCGTTGCTGTAGCGACGATGTGTCGTCACTATAGCGACGCCCGTTTGTGCAATTCACCAACAGGATTGCTATATTAGCTATGGAAATTTCGTCGCTAGTATAGCAAGCCTGTCGGAAATTCCATTAGAAGTGTGGTAGCCACGACAGTGCCATCCCTTGTAAAGGATTTGTATATCCCATATTCTTCCAAATCTGTTTTCCTGTAGGTGCTCAACCAGTGAAGTTTACGCAGGATATCAAAAAGTAGAAGGCCCAAACTAATTAGCCTTTGCAAAAGGAGTCATGTTTTAGAAGGCCTATTTTGTAATGGAAAACACTTTGTGACCTATTGTATACACTAACATATTTCGCTGGAAGTATGCATATAACAATACCCAAAAACTTACCCTTTTTTCCCAAGGAAAAAATCAAACTTTATATTAAAGCATAAAAAAGTTACATTCAGTATGTGCATAAAGCATGAATCAAAAAAGAGAGTCTGGTACAAATTCCATCAGAGAGAACTATCACCAATCTTCTTCTCACCTATCACAAAGGCACAAATTCTTATATCAAGAAGATATCATGTCCATACTGATCAAAACAAATTTACACAAAACGTCTTCACAGAATCATTTTTAGCGGATCTCATTTGAGCAGACTTGCATGAAAGAAATAGATGGACTAAAAGGAGAATAAAACAAGAGGGAGGAAGGTACTAAGTCCTTGTCCTCCCTCTGTTATTCACGCATCAGTTCTTCAATTTTCCCATTGACAACAGATTTTGACAGTTTATCAGCTAAAGTATTGAGTTTTCATAAACATGTTGCAACCTGATTTCGAGAAATTGGACAGTAGCTTGATTGATCTGACCTTGGTCTTGGGGAAATATTTTTCATCATGAAATTTACCTGCTACTCCAATTTAATTACGAACTTCAAATCACAAAAAACATGTTGTCTGCCAATAATCTTGTCATTGGCCAAATTCAGCAAGGATTTTAGGTTTGAAGCTCACCCAAATAGTTGTTGCATCTTCCCAGCCTTAGCTTTAATTTGAATATAACCCCTTCATTCAGAAACAACACTCCTCCAACATCGTACTAGGATAGGCCTGGCTTGCCCCATCAAAAGATCCACATGAAAAATACCTGTCAACCACTAACTCGCCTACTTGACTTGGGGGTTTTACTTGCAACAAACCATTGATATAGTTACAAGGCAGAATCATTTTCTTTTCTTATCGATTTCATTGACTATACAGTTGCAACATAGAACATAAATGCTTCAAGTCTAGTTTGTCCATTTCATATCATGAATACATCATTGTTTGTTTCACCAAGTGCAAGTAAGTTCGTGTTGGTTCTTATCAAACTAACTTACTATAAGCATCTACTACTTATAGTTCTATCAACATATACAATCATACTTATCCAGAATATATTAATTCTTCTTAAATGAATGGGTTTTTTATTTAAAGTCTATAGCACTTTGGCCATGATGCATTAGTTTGTTGGTTAGGTCGGCATAAGGTTAAGAAGTAGTCCACGAGGGTTCCATTTTCACTATAGTGTGCCACTTTGCCAAACTGTATGGTATGAGTTTCTACAGGATGAGACCAGGTGCAAGACTAGAGCAATTTCGATGGAATAACTACCCCTCATACCTGGCCAACAAGTGAAAGAAAGAGCATTCCTTGCGGTGCAGTCCTTTGGGGCATGCTTCGTTTAAGCAATTACAAGAAAAACACCAATAGCATTTTGATAGAGATCAGAATTTGATAAGACATAACCATACCTTTTGAGTATGCCATTAAGATAGTCATATGCTTTATGTTGCAATGAGGCTTAACGGTTAGAATAAAGCAATGACATTTTGGTTTGTTGAGAATTAAAAACCTCTTATGCCACATTTTTCTTATAACTATGGCTCTTAGATCCATGAGATAAATAAATCAACCATGCTTGTAGCTAAGGAGTACGAGTATCTAGATGTACAATCCTTGATGAAATAAAAAAAAAACTAGTAACTGCTCGCAAGCTATACAAATTAGCAATGCATTCTCAAGATATGACATTGAAATCTTTAACATTGTTCAAGGATTAAAGCATGCAATTGTCATTTTAACGTTGCATGAAATTTAATGTCTATGAAACTAATTTTGGTTTTTGTCGATACTTGCAAATTTTGCAGGGCATACCACACTCCTAAACCAACTTTTAAAGGATGAACCTGTGGACTATATAGCCCCAAAATGTCTAATAAGCAGCTTATTTTCTGCAGAGTTTTTCCAAGAACTAGATCTTCAAGTGTGTGAGAAAATTCCAACAGAACAGGACCCAGGTTACCAACACACCCTTTCAGCTGTGCAGAGGGAATTTTTTTGGCCAGCCATAAAAAGGGAAAGAGTGATGATGTTGAATGATAATTAGATGTCAGTACATAAAAGTTTAAAGTGGAACAAAGTCCATGGTGCCAGGTTGTTGCACCCCCCTTACTTAAATTAAAGGTAAGATCCCAAATGCAACTTATGTTGACTCTGCCACTCAAAATCAGTGAATTGTCTAATTAAGACAAAAAAAAACACTCAAAATCAGTGAATTGTTTCTCTGACCTGTTTTCACAGAGAAAACCAACAGAGTCAAAGACCAGTCAAGTGTCAAGAATCCATGATACTTATATTATGCACTATCATCTATATGCTTTGTAAAGAGTTATCATTGAAATGTTGCATATGAAGATTGTAAACTTTCATATTAATAACTACCTTTTCTTTTGAAAATTAGTGTATTTTTTATTCTTTTATTTCCTTAGTCAACTCTTGAGTTTTCTACCAATTCCAAGTCAACACTTCCTCTTCAACCTCACCGAGTCATTATCCAAGTAAGGTCTGTTAACTTTGAAATTAAACAATTCATTGTTTTGTGACCAATGAGTTATAACTGTATGATTCTGGTTGACTGCTATTCAATTTATATACTACATTTTTTTAACCATACAACCAATCACTGTCAAACCAATTGTTGAAACCTTGTCAAAGGAGTTGGTTGCTGTTTAGAAATTCATGATCATAGTCAGCTCTTTAAAATCATGTTTTGAACAATGCACTCGGACATCTTCCTCATGAAGAGGCATGTGCCATTGTTAACCAAAAGCTTAAAAAATGTTCAAGCTTCATTTCAGTCATGGAGGAGCCTCTGAAAGAAGCCAACTAAATTAGTAAAAAAAAATAGATTATCAAAGTATTTATGTAAAGGTCAAGCACAATTATTTACTTGGATGCAGAATTTTTTTTAAATAGCCTTACAAAATCCAGCAGACTCCATTAGGTTGCATGGATTTCCTACCACATGAATAAGACAAATAAAAGCTGACAACGTATGAGCTAGAAGCATGAACATTAAAATAAGGAAGAAACCAAATTTTTATTTATTAAAATATATAACTCTTTTACACGTGTACCCAACATTTACATCTAAGTATGCAACGCCAAAGGGAAACACAAACCCAAACCGGATTTTTTTTTAAAACTGTGCAGATAAAACGGGCAATGAATCAGATTGAATATTTGAAATTAGATGTCTGGTCATGTTGTGAGGTCTGGTTCCTCCTTTTGTTGTACTGAATTTTTATCCAACGAACGCCGGCTGAAGTTCCTGCTTTGGCCTTCTTAGCCCCTGTGCTTGCAGCAGATTTCGCCTTCTCAAACCCTGTGCTCGCTACAGATTTCATCTTCTTATTATAATCTCCCAATTTGCTCTTCGCAGACTCTTCAGAGCTAAATTCCTCGTTGGGATCCCACTGATCTGCCCACGTAAGCCCGGAAGAATTGCTGTACTGATGGTCGAATATGGTTGCCATCCCATTGGAATTAGCAGCTGCCATGCTAAACTTCAACTTATCTTCAAACGAAGACCTATATAACTGGATGGATGGATACGCAGGAATAAGAAATCCAAGATGACTGAATATACCTCCTGTAGGCGAAGATATGAGTATATATACACCATGTGAGAGACTGAATATACGTCCTTGGTTCGTGAGGAGGGGTGGCTAGTGGCTACAAAGTCAGAGCAGCTGTTGTTGACAACTAATGGAGGCTTCTACAAGCTTCTTGAAGGGATGTTCGTTGGTCAAACCCGGGATGTGACGTGGCATATATGACACGTGGCAATGGGTTCCCTTCACATCAAAATTTCTTTGGATTATTACATGAAGTTGAGAGGCTAAACGCTCTGGTCAAAGTTTGGAATATATTATTGGGCATAAGCTAATAATATATATCTTTCACAAACGTCATAATCTTCTAGCAAAATAATGAACTAGTTGAACAAAGGAATCTTCTATATTGAATAATTTTTCAAAATATGTACTTGAGATATGCATAGAATCAATGATGGCTTACCAGCATAGATCCAAATTTTAGGCTCTATCAAGCGTCTAGAGGGATCAAATCTCTTCTTAGGTATCTATTGATTCAAACCAAAAGACACATCTTTTTAGTTAAAGTCCACATATAATATTATTATTATTAATATTTAATATTATTTATGGCGGACATATAGTATTTATTATTATTTTTAATTTTGTTAGGAACGAACATTACAACATTTCTCCATATATGGTTTTAAAACTATATGCAAGGCATTGCACATGGTCTTAAAACCATTTGCAAGGCCCTCCTAAATCATGTACAATAAAATGAAAGGTTGTTTAGGAGGCTTTGCACATGGTTTTAAAACCATTTGGAAGGCCCTCCTAAACCATATACAATAAAACCATGGGTTGTTTAGAAGGCCTTGCATATGGTTTTAAAACCATGTGCACATAGTTTTAAAACCATGCACATGGTTTTAAAACCATGGGCAAGGCCAACATTTTTTTGCGGATAATTCAATTTTTTATTTTTTATTATTTTGTTAGGTAGGAACATTACAACATCTCCCCATATTGTGTTTTTTTCTTGATCCACATTTTTTTACGGATAATTAAATTTTTACTTTTTTGTTGTTTTGTTAGGTAGGAATATTACAACATCTTCCATTTTTTTTAAATTTATACTTTTTTATTGTTTTGTTAGGTAGGAATATTACAACATCTTCCCCATATTAAGTGGTTTTTATGGGCGACATTTATTTTGGCCTATAATTATAAAAATTATTTGTTATTAATAAAAATAGCGTTACGTAACGTTACATAAGGTTACGTAACGTTACAAGATCTCTCCCATACTGGGCTGTAGAGCGCCTCTCGGTGCAATAAGCTTATGTGGGACTGGATCTTGAAACTTAATTAATCTTAGTCACTCCCTAATACTGTTATACCATACCTTGTACTTTGTTTGTGAGACTTAGCTTCTCCCATGCCTTTGCTTATCATTGCATATGATTGATGGGATAACTAATTGGGTGCATGCAATTTCTATTTGACATGCTTATCATTGCATATGATTGATGGGATAACTAATTGGGTGCATGCAATTTCTATTTGACATGGAATACTCAATTATGTGTAAAATCCCATTTGTTGGTCCAATTATTTTGTAACACATAATGTCATATCCAGTAAAATACTCATGGTGTAGTGGGGTCCGGACTCTGGTTACAAAAGGTTTTAATTTTGGTGGTAGAGTTTTAATTTTAGTGGTAGAGTGTTGAATACACATTCTCTCTCTCTCTCTCTCTCTCTCTCTCTCTACATTTCACTATATGTATATGACATGAATAATATAAGTAGTTACATTATATTTTATATAAAACTATTTTATGTGTGTGTGTATGTATATGACATGAATAACATAAGTAGTTACATTATATTTTATATAAAACTATTTTGTGTGTGTGTGTGTGTATATATGATTACGATTTAATGCCACGACATTATCACATTTGTTTTACTATAAGTAAATATTGATGCTCATGACATAGCATTATTAGTCAACATACTTGTTCTAAGCAATTTGGACATATCTTAAATCTAGATTACTACTTTTATATAATGCAACTCCAACTCCTCTCAACATGGTACATATCCATTCCATTACATGTGTAGTAATACAAATCCCAATGATAGTCAACACACATTTAATGAAAGATGGGGTAGTTTCATTGTGAATCCATTCTTCCAATCTAAAAAAAGGATATATAGCGAGAAACTCCACCCTCTGAAAAACTCTAGGATCTACCCTATCATAAGTTCTCACCCATCTTCATTCATGCACCCCCACATATTGAGCTACATCTATATGGTAAACACTTAGGCAAGCCTAGTGTATCTTGTGCATGCATTGTATTTTTTTTGTATCTGTGTGTAAATATTATCTGTATTGGAGCATATTGTATTTTTTGAGACAAAGAACAAATTATTGCGCCGCAGAGACACATTCCACATCCCAGTAGGGGGATATGTAGCTCATTTCGTTGCTCATCCTAGAGCTGACACATGTCCTTCTTAAAAATATTACAATATTATTAAAAACCAACATAGATCCAAATCCTAGTCTCTATCAAGCGTTGAGAGGGATCAAATCTTTTGAGGTGCAAACCTCTTATTAAGTATTGGACTCAAGGAGCTATTGATTTGATTCAAACCAAAAGACACATTTTTTTATTTAAGGTGCACATATAATATTTTTATTATTAATATTTAATATTATTTATGGACGACATATATTACTTTTTATTTTGTTAGGAAGGAACATTACAACATCTCCCCCATACATGGTTTTAAAACCATGTACAAGGCCCTCGTAAAACCATGGGTTGTTTAGGAGGCCTTCCACATGGTCTTAAAACCATTTGCAAGGCCCTCCTAAACCATGTACAATAAAACCATGGGTTTTTTAGGAGGCCTTGTAAGCAAGGCCCTCCTCAACTATGTACAATAAAACCATGGGCTGTTTAGGAAGCCTTGCACATGGTTTCCAACATTTTTTTGCGGATAATTCAATTTTTTATTTTTTATTATTTTGTTAGGTAGGAACATTACAACATCTCCCCCATATTGTGTTGTTTTTCTACGGACAATTTTTTTTGGTGAATAATTAAATTTTTATTTTTTATTGTTTTGTTAGGTAGAAACATTACAACATCTCCCCCATATTAGGTTGTTTTTGTGGCCAACATTTATTTTGGCGGATAATTAAAATTTTTATTTTTGATTTTTTTGTTAGTAACAAATTTTACAACATAATATGGACAAACGTTACAAGATATCCCTCATAACCACCTCATAGCGTTAAAAGATCTCCCTCATAGTGGGTCGGCTCAAATTAGATTTAAAACATTTATTTCACCGAAGAGGCACATTCTACAACCCAATAGGGGATGTGTAACTCCTTCCATGCTCATCCTAGAGTTGACAAATGTCTTTTTAAAAAAATAATAAAATATTATAACAAATAACATGTCAACTCAATTTAGATTTATAACATTTACAATGGCATATATATGTGTGTGTGTGCGTGTATGGATACACACACACACACACACACATATGTTTCCTCAACGTTTACATTCTAAAAAGAGGTTTTCACCTTGAGAGATTTGATCCCTCTCGACGCTTGGTAGATCCCTTTTTAAGATGGATGTATGCTAGTGTATAGACATTTGATCTATATAGATCAAATGTCTATACATAATTTGTTTTGTGTGTCAAAAAATATAATACATGCCAATAAAGATAATACACACACATACACATAATGCTTTTTCTTGCATCTTATGTTGTTGTTTGGAGTAGTTTGGAAACAATATGGTGTATGTATTTATATGCATCTTTGCTTTCATGTTATATTAATGTGTGATATGATGTCCCAATATTTGATTTGTATATTATCTAGTTAGGTATTATTATGACTTGTAGGAGCATGGATAAATGTAACAGTATCTAAATGTCATGATATAACACTACCTCATCAAGATTTCTTGAAGAGGTGAGGCTTGTGGATGTCATTAAATATGTTCAAATATGCAAATACCCAATGAGACTGTGGATTGACATGAATATGACAATTGTGAACATAAATAACATTATAAGCAAGTAAAGCAATCATTGAACTATATTCAACCTAATTATTGGTTGCAAGGATGATGTAAATGCCACTGGAAAGGAGTAATGTTAATGATGATGAGAAATTGTCCCACATAGTTGAGGCTAGATTGTGCTTCCAATGACTGGCACCATTTGGAAGGATGATGGGACAAGAAGTTTTAGATACCATCTAACAAACGTGAAGAATGAAAATGTAAAGAGTATTTTAGAACTTGGGGTGGAGTAGCAAGTATGCTTTTCATAGATTGCAGGAGGATGAGACAAATGTATTGCCTAGATGTATTTTATGGGGGTCATTCCAAATTCAAAATAAATAGTCATTAAAAAGGATATAAAAAATAACCGGTAATTGATGCATGGATAATAGGTAGTTTATGCATGCAAAACTTAGCCGGTGATAACTGACAGGTGGAAAGACGAGCAATCTAGACAAAATAGAAAGAGACAAAAGAAACAAAAACTATACAATGTACAAGTGTGAACACACTTACTTAGGCATAGAACTATTGTAAGGAAATCCTAGTGATAAGCTCTTTGAGAGGCTTACCTTCATGATATAAGAGTGCATATTGTTAGGATTATTAATTAATCCTCCCTTGACCTTCATAGTCTATTTGTCTTTTCCTTAGCTTAGGATCTCATTGCCACTTCACTGGTGCATGGGGGGGACTCACTAGGAGGCCACCTACTACTCAAAGCGCCTGTCTACATGAGTTTAGGAGCTCCATGGACCAATCCCTATAATTTAGGAACCCACTCTAAGTGCCACCAACAGTTGACTCTAGTCACTGTTAAGTTATGTTCAATTATGCTCTAATTCCCATCATTTAGTTCATTCTCAGTCATCCTAGCATCAGTTTGCATGATTTAAGGGAGGTAGGGTGCATTTTCTCACCTACCTACATCAATTAATTGGTTGTGAACTGATTCAGTGCTCCAGAGTTGCATTAGTGACCTTTAGTGGTGATTTTCCCACATCGAGTTAGCTCCGAAGTTAGTACGGGTTGGTAGATTCGAATCCTATCTTGGGCATTCGAATTTTCCTATTTGTAACACCATGTATTACATATTATTATACTAATTAATGGATGTAATGTTACTCTTCCAATTATTGGTCTCAAATGTGTTTGAATTGCCATGAATTATTGATCAGAGTTTACTCTATTCCTTCTCTCTCTTCAGCAATCTTCTTTCACATTTGATTTCACTTATGCCCGAGGATCCGGCTTCACAACATTAAACATGATATCAGAGCAAGTATCCAAGGCAACTTCAAACCTCATAAACTTTCATTGGTGCACTAGGAGCAATTGGGTTCCACATAAATCCTGGTATTCTTGCCTTCCTCCCTATGGATTATGTCCAGAGAAGTCTATCTGGGTATGATGCACCCAAAGAAAGTGCACATGTCGAAGTGGAGAGTGTTTGAATTGGTTTGATTCGAAGTGATTTTTTTTGCAGATAAATTAAAGATTTTCTGAAGAATTAGTCGTTTCTTGAAGTTGTAAGATGAAGAATTCAACAGCTTTGACACCCAGAATCCTCACACCCTTCAATAATATTGATTGGAGGGATGATAAGCAGATTGTCTTGCGCAACAAGGGTCTGTACAAGGTCACCATGGGCAAAGAGGTCGAACCCCAACAACATCTTGAAAAATCAAGGTATTTGAACAAGCTTGATGAAGCATTTGGATTCATGTGCATCCACATCTCCAGATAGTTACTCCTTCAACTCTAGGGATTGAGAATACCAAAAGAAGTATGGGAGAAGCTCAAATCCTTGTTTGGAAAATAGGATGATCTAAAGGGCCATATCCTGGAGAATGAGTTGATAGCACTACAACCCAACAACTTCAAAACTATACAATATTTTTTCTCAAAATTCAAACAATTGGTCATGCAATGCAAGCAATGCAGGATCGAAAAGAAGGATGATAAATTGGTACTCTAAATTTTGAGCAAACTTTGCCCAGAATTATTAGTGTTCATATCTACCTTTCACTCTAGGAGAGTGACTACTGCTAATTGGTGAATTCCATCCATTGATGCCTTCACACACTCGTTAATATAGGAACAAGTCAAGTTGATAGAGATGGGATCCCTCAGAGCCTCTCCAAATCAATATCTCTTCGCTAGTGAGACAAATAATGCGTAAGCAAGGAGGAAGAAAAAAGGAAAATGGAACACTGAATTCAAACACGAGGAATATTTTGATCCAGTAGATGAAGCCTCAACTCTTATAAGGAAAAAACATCAAAGGTTTGACAAGGACAAGTGATTCTACTATAAGAAAAGAAACCATACAGAGAAATATTGTATGAAGAAGACCATAGATCAGATGTCATAATTCCTTGGGAAGCAAAATATTTTCCTCCTCGAAGGCGCAAGGAAGGATTACTCTGGAGACAAGCCTGAAGATCATGATGAGAGATTCCATGCACTAAAGTCTAGGTTTTTAAAATATCATGCTTTCCTCATTGATTTAGGAGCCTCCAATCACATGGTTGCATCCAAAGAATCATTCTCTTCATTAAAAATTATTGATGGTCCAATTATTCACATGGGAGATGACACTCAAATCCAAGTTGAAGAGAAGGGTTCGATAAAATTAGAGCATGGAGTGTTCAAGAATGTCCTCTATGTGCCCTCCTTAGCTGTAATTGTTTTGTCTGTGTACCAAATGGTTCATACAGGATCACCAAAGCGAGTTGTATTTGGTATCGACTCAGTGGAGATCTTAGATATATAAATTGGGAAGATGATAGTGAAATGTGTTGCAAACCATGCCTCCAAGGCATATGAATTCTCACACTTTCTGCCATACTTAGATCCAGTTCCATCTTAGTTTCCATTTTAAAGGGAAGGGAAATTCACACTACCTAAAAGTTTTGCATACGATAATGTTTCCATTAAAGTTTCATATTCAGAAGCTGAAGTAGAGGAGAAATTTGAATCAATTTATGGAATTGAAGATGAATTTCAAGTGGATCCAGATACATATACAGTCCCTACTCCCAATTGTTAGTTTTTCTAAGTTAAATTACGTAGGATCTTTATTTAAAAGAATAACCAGCACGACAAGATATCAAATATGTTAGATTTTTATCATTCAAGCTAGCATTATAATCTTAGGATCTTTAACTGAGAGAATAACAAGCACAACAATAAAACACAAGAGACAAGAGACACAAAGAATTTTCCTCGGGGAAACCATAAAGGAGAAAACCCCGCAACTTCCTCAGAGATAGAATCACACTTTTGAGTCTTCCATGGAAAGTTGGCCCTGGAAACAAGGAGAAGTCAGCCCAGTTGGGTTATTAGGCCTCTCAACTGATTAGTATAAATAGGAGAGGTGCTTCCCTCATTTGGACAAGTAGAACACTCAATCAGTTGTGTTAGAGAGAGAAGAGACAATCCATCTGGAGGAGAGGAAGAAGTCTAGTCTTGTTCTTAGGTCTTACACTATACTTGGTTGAAGTCTATATAGATGAATTTTTGTTTGGTTTTCTTCCCTAGGAGGGTTTCTCAGGATAAATATTCGTGTTCTCTTTTGTTCAGTTGTGCTTTGTATTATTTCAGAGATCCCTTTTTTTAGTATAACAACTTTTAAAATATTAACATGGTATCAGAGCTAACCTGAAAGAAGACATTCTGCAGCAGCTCATCCGACAATTCGACAAGCTAGAGTTTACTATTCTAGATACCTCCCTTCACATATCAGATGGAAAAGAAGGTTCATTCAACTTTCCCTAGGAGGGCGCATCTTTCTGTTAAAGTAGTTTTTCATTATGAGGGTTTTCACTTTTTGACCTACCACTATTGTTGGGAGAAACTAGGGCATCAGAGTTTTCAAGGATCTATCCTCATATTCCAGAAAAGAAAGATACAGTCTAGCTTGCCTTGGGGAGGCACATCTTTTCCTCCTCTTAAATCTACAAGTGATCATAGTTGGAAAATTAGGGTTTCATAGTCAAACCCTAGGTCATCCTAAAGTTGGTTGCAGAAAAGGTCCTCAAACTGGTAAGTATTATCTCCTATCTTTCCATTTGAGGTTCTCATTCATTAAAGATGAAAAACAATAACAAGCTTGATGAAAAGATTGAGGGATCAGAGAAATTCATAGCATGGAAGTACATAATCATTATCATCCTTGAAGAACATGACCTAGATGGCTTTATCAAGGAAGAGGTCAAGGAGCCATAGGGACAAGAGGCAAAGACCAAACACAAGAAGTATATGATCAAAGTAAAAATTATCATAGCTATATCCATAAAGGATCAGTTGATATCTCAGGTATATTCAAAGAATACTCCAAAATAAATGTTTGATGCACTAACCAATATGTTTGAAGGTTAGAACATCAACATAAGAATGACCTTGAGAAACCAACTCAAGGGTGTGAATATACAAAAGACAGAGACCATACAATCTTACTTCTCAAGAGTATCTCAGATTAAAGAATACTTAGAAGCCATTGGTGATATGGTTGAAGAAGAAGTGGTGATGACCACCTTGAATGGTCTCCCTAGAGAATGGGATTCCTTCATTAGAGGAATATGTGCTAGAAAGAAGTTAACCAAGTCCATCAAGCTATGGGAAGAAAGTGTACAAGAATAAGGAAGGATAATAAATAAATAAGAGAAGATAAATGATAATGAAGATCAAGCTCTATCTACACACACAAAGAATGGAAGAATTAAGGTTCATCTCCTAGAAGATCAATTGACTTCAAGAAGAACAAGAAACCTAGAAAGGATTATTCATCTTTTGAATGTTACTCATGTCATAAGATGGGACACATTGCTAGACATTCTCCTCTTACGAAAGATCAGTTGAAGAAGAAGAACCAAAAGTGAAATTCCCATGCAATTGAAGAAAATGAATCAGACAAAGAAAGGACCATCGAAAATAAAGACTCTAGTGAAGAGTATGTTCTAATTTCAGTTTATTTCAGCTCTCATAGGTTCAATCACTCATGGAAGTGACACTTGGCTCATAGACAGTGGTGCTTCCAAACATATGACAGGGCATCAGGATTCACTCTCTTGTCTTACCCAAAAAGACTATTCACATAAGGTACAACTTGGAGATGATTATTAGTACCCAATCAAAGGAATGGGAGAAGGCCCTTACAAATTAAGAACTGGAAAGTCCATGAAGATGAAAGAAGTCTGGTCCAGGTTTAAAGAAGAATCTTCTTTCCATCTCAGATCTAGATAAGAAAGGGTTTAGAGTTGCCTTTGTAGATGGTGAAGTCCTTATGTGACCGAAAGGGAAAACAATAGATGATGCTACTATAATTGGTGTCGAAGAAGGATGACACTACAAATTGAAAGGACACATAGATGCAACTCTTACAACCAACACCATCATTCCATGTGAACTATGGCATATAAGACTTGCTCATGTAAACTACAAAGCATTTCCAATTGTGATCAAGGTTGTCATAGGTCTACCAGAGATCTAGATCGACCATGAAGGAGTATGTAAAGGATGTGCTTAAGGAAAGAACACCAAGAATCCATTCCCAAGCAGTAACAACAAAGCAAAGGGGATCTTGGACATTGTACTCTCAGATGTGTGTGGACCGATGTCAACCATTTCCTTAAGTGGGTATGTATATTATGTCTCCTTTATTGATGATTACTGTCATAAGACTTGGATATACTTCTTAAAAGGAAAAGACGAAGTATTTGGAAAATTCAAGGAATTTAAGGTTCTTGTGGAGAACCTATCTGAAAAGAAGATCAAGATCTCAAGATCAAATAATGGAGGAGAATTCACTTCAAATGAATTCAGGGAATTCTGTAAGGAAGTTGGGATTAAGAGGGAGCTTACCACACCCTATAATCCACAAAAAAATGGAGTAGTAGAAAGAAAGAATAGATCCATCATGGAAGCAGTTAGAGAAATGATCCATAGCTAATATATATGATTCTATGAGAATTGGTCTATTCCTAAAACTCCATGGGCTGAAAGGGTTTTCCATCTGTGTGAGTCTATGAGCTTTGGGGATGAAAATCACTAGTTGAACAAAGTAATCTTCTATAGTGAATATTTTTTCAATATATGTATATGAGATATGCATATTGTCTAAAATCTCCAAACTACTCTCTAACAATCTCGAATATTGCTTAAATGCTCCAAACTTCTATTCCCATCAATTTCTTTTTTTTGTTTTGTTTTGTTTACGAGACTTTTTTTCAATGGTATATAATATATTTTGCTATTCAACCCCTAGGGAATCAAGGAGGGCTTATAACCCTTCGTGGACTGGATCTCGAAACTTAATTGACCCCGGCCACTGCTAAATATTGTTATATCATGCCTCGTACCTTGTTTATGAGACTTAGCTTCTCCCATGCCCTTGCTTCTCATTGCATGTGATTGACGGGATAACCAATTGGGTGCATGCAATTTTTATTGACATAGAATACTCAATTAGGTGTAAAATCCCATTTTTTGGTCCAATTATTTTGTAACACATAATGTCATATCCAGTAAAATCGCTAATGTTGAATTTGTTTAGTCCTTGAAGAATACATAGGGTGTAGAGGGTTTTGGTTACAAAGGCTTTAATTTTGGTTCTAGAGTTTTAATTTTAGTGGTAGAGTGTTGAATACACATTTTCACTAACCATTTCCTTCCCCACCTCCCCTCCCACATGTATATATATATATATATATATATAATTGTACCGAGAGAAGCAAGGTGCTCTCCAACCCAGTATGGGGGAGATCATGCCAAGTTAGTGATGTTATGCTAGCCGACATAAATAAAAAAAATATTAAAAATATATAAAATGAAAAATATAAATTACATAATATCGATTTAAAAAAAAAAAACTAGCATAAATCCATTTTAAATCCAGATCTATCAAGTACTGAGAGTGATCCAAATGGTAAACAAATGTACACCTCAAGAAATTGGATCCCTCTCGATGCTTGATAGATCCGGGTTTAAAATGGATCTATGCTAGTTAATTTTAAATATGAACATATGATATATACATTTCACTATATGTATATGACATGAATAACCTATGTAGTTACCTTATATTTTATATAAAACTATTTTGTGTGTGTGTATTTTTATGATTCAATGTCACAACATTATGACATTTGTTTTACTATAAGTAAATATTGATGTTCATGACATAACATTATTAGT